>NDXB01000979.1:333764-353595 GCA_002631895.1 Agapornis roseicollis
TTTGATTTTTTTTTTTTTTTTAAGGGTTCAATTTGCAGCCAGTTGCTGATCTTTGGAAGAAAAAAAAGAAAGGCAAAGGATCTAGCCACGTGGAGATGCTCCTATCTTGAAGACTCCCACGTCTATAGCCGTCTGCAAAGAAGATGGCAGAGTCTAGGCTGATCTGCAGCAAAGTCTCGGATCCCAGACTACTTTGAGAGGTGGCACTTACAGAATAGTTGAAGGCTGGTTATGGTTGTTAACAGGCTTTCCTCTCCCTGTCACCTGGGAGATGAGTAACACTTCAGATGTCACCTGAGGAAGACTTCTGGCATTAAGGGTAAGGAAGGAGTCAGCTTCCAAGCTGTACTCTCTGAACAAATTCATTCCTGTGGGACATTTCAGAGACAGCCATTTCACAGTGGAAAAATATAGTGTTCGGAACATCATCTAGCCAGCTCCAGTTCCTGTTTTATTCAGAGCTTGAACACTCTGGTCCTAATTCTTCAGTTCCGTAAATTTCATCCAATGATTTATACCTGTCAGATATGGGTTTAACAGGCTTTGCTATTCTGCTTTTATGCCTTTCTTTGTACTTCTACAATATAAATAACATTAGAATAGTAAAATCAACAGAATAAATGGCTAAGAGAGATGGGATTCAATAAGAAACAAAGGCATGTGATATTAAAAAAGCAAGATACACTCAAGCCACCACCTATCTGGTTTCTATGTACTGTTTACTCAATAAAAGAATAAGGTCCACTGGAAAATTTTGGAAAATGAGTCCCTCAAAGAAAAAGCAAGGATTGTACCTGCTGACAGGTTTGGTTTGCAGATGCCTATGGCTTGTGCTGTGTGCCAAGAGGTTTGTGGAGTTTGTTCAAAAAATTGAGATGTTGTGAGGGAACAGTGATGCATCCTGAGTTCTGCAGTCGGCAAATTCAGCTCCTTAAGCTAATGCAATAGAGGAGTTATCTACCATTCTGCTTACAGATGCTCTGAAATTTAAGCCAGGTTTTCTGTCATCTTGGGAAGCACAAACTAAGATCCTCCACATTATAAAAACTGAGGAGAACACCTAGGGTTATAAAAATGTGGAGATTTCTTTGCAGCTCATTGTGACTCTTGACATACCTGTTTAGTGGAGGATATGTGACTGAACCACCCCTGTGGCAGGTTATTAATGGATTTTCAGAGCTGGTCCTGAGAGCTTAGGTGGTTGGCATACTCTTAAAACAAGCTCATTTGCGATAGGGAGTTGGCAGGTCACCCACTTCTCCCTCAGGTTCTCCAACTCTCAGTGCAGCTGAAGTGATATAATTGGCATTTTAAATACAGATAGTGCTTCAAAGAAATTATTTCAGTTAAGATGACCATGTGGAAAAGTGGCAGTATATTTTTTATGCATTCATGGCAGTCTGCCTCACCTGAAGAACTGCAGTCTACAGTAACTAAGGCTTCTGGTGGAGTTCAGGGAACTCTTTAAACAGAAATAGGTAATATCAAGTGAGCTTTGGTATAATACAAGTTTGAATAACCAGCAGCAAGGACTGCCCAACTCAGTGAAAGGTTGCACTCTCCAGGGTGTCATAAAGTAGCTTAAATAATTCAATGCCACTGTTGGCATTCAGGAATGCAGCAGCAATGGTAAGGAACATCAAACCTCTGATCCAGCAAACTTTCGTGAGTGCCTGCTCTGCACAAAACACAGATCTCTAAATGAACAACTTGTTTTTTTTCTTTAACTCTGGTACATATTGCTCATTCTTGTGTTTATCCAGGCCTACTGGAACACACAGCAATGCTCCATCCCCATCTGCATGCCCAGAGGATGAAGAGAAGCTTGTTCCTGTCCTGACCAAAGCATTTATGTCCTACAGTTCAGGTGATGTCAGAAAAGGAATCCTGTGGACTAGAGAGAAGTGTATTTGTGAAATTATGTAAGTGCCTGCAGAACGAAAAAAGGACTCAAAGGAAAGGAAACAAGCAAAGAGTAATGGAAAGAAAAGATGATTCCCACCCAAACTGAATCAACAGGTAAACCTTCTGTAACCAAGTCCATGTTTGTAACATTCATAGTAAGATAATGCTGAAATAAAAATGAAACAAGGTAATCTTCTTCCTAGATCACTGAGTTGAATTTGGAGGAACTGTTGTAGATGTGCATTGTTTTCACAGAGAGAAGTGTAGGTCTCTGAGTCTATGGTGTATTTTTGTGGTCTTGGCATGTATCCTAATGGCCAGTCATCTACTGAATGAAGAGACTTTACATATACAGCCCCTTCTTGATGCTAACGCAAGTTAATGAGTCACTTGAAAATTTTAAGGTGTCTGAACATACCAGTTGGTCATAAAATGAATGGTTATTTAAGGGAAGATGAGACCTGTTTATGCCTAATTAGGTTACTGCCAGCTGTATCTGTATGGCTTAGGTCTAGTGAGACCAGAGAACATCTGGTCCTTATAAAGACTATGAGCACAAAAAGGGATTTTGGTTGATGGGAAGAATGCATTGCTCATATGACTGTGAGGCAGATGGCAAAAAGTGTGATGGTAGAAATGTTCCTTTGCAAGTCCCTGGTTAAGGGAAGCATGTTTAGAGTCAGTTTCTAATCACTGTAGGCCATGTTAGCTGGAGGAACCTTCTGCCCAAAAAATTGTTTCTTAAAGCAAACTGCATCTGAACGAAATAGAATTTTGATATAGCTTGTTTTCTTTCTGTCTTGATGAGATAGCTGGCATATATATCCACAGATAGGCATGTCTTTTGTATTATTTTCTGCAAGGGATAATCTGTACTGAAACACATGTCCTGGGACAGGGAAAACAGCCTTTTCTCCAACTTGTTCAAGAAAGTGTCTGTGATTAAAATAATGAATGAAGGAAAAGAACGTGGACTTGCATTGTTAAATTGTTTTATGTTTCACCAAATTCTTTAATGCATTAGTTTCAAATCCTGTTACTGTTAAGTTGCAAATAGGAGGACTTCCACTAGCTATAGGCATTCCTGGTCCCTGGAGCTTTGACAAATAAAAAAGTCTTAAGTTCAGTATCTGAGGAAAGAAGCCTAGATTTTTTTTTTTTATTTTTTTTTTTTTCTGGTCAATAATAGCAGTGAAATAGTCTTGTTCCTCTGTTTGCACTACATCATGGAAGTCATACAGCATTCCCTATGCACAGCATCATTTTACCCTTATGTCCTCTCAACCTGATTATTGCAGCTTTCTGGCCAAAATCCCAGCTCTTCAGCAGGAGCAGGATGCTGCAGTCTGTTCTCATATATATGTGTCAGGAAACATGAATATCAACCTCATTTTCCTACAATTATGTTGACTCCCATCTGCTTTAGAATCCAGCTGAAAACACCCTGCATCTATTTAGAAATCTATTTGACAATCTGCATATTAGCACAAAGATGCTATTTAGCTTTTCTTGAAAACAAAATGCAAAGAAAGAAAAGAATTTGGTTGAAATGTATTAGTAGATATCAAAAGCTGGAGCAGTGTTTCAGACTCTTGTGTTCTCTATGCATCATCAAAAACAGTGTCTGGCTTATCTATTACAGAAAACTCCTGTGATCAAAATGTATTTCTCCTGCTGAAACGGTTGTAATTTTCTCATTGCTCATTATTTCTAGAGGGAGAATGTATCCTAATGAATTTTTGTTAGGTACTTACTGTGATAGCTCTGCTTTCTAAGTGGAAGACAGAAGTCAAGAATTAGAGTTCATGAAAGGATTTGTGTTTTTAAGATGCTTTCCAAAGGTTTTCATTGCACCTGGAATTTGTCAGCCATATCCTCTTGGGCTATGCAGGGAGGAGTATTATGAGTGAATTTTTGGAGGTGGTAAAAGAGGATGCTCCAAGATTACAGCCTTAAGCACTCCCATGCATTTTTCTTATTGGTCCATTTCCCCTTTCTTCAGTCCCAGCACTCCCAGCCTCGACCTGCATTTCTGTGGCAGTCATGGGACTTTGGGGATAGGCAGTGGAAGAATTGTGTGGTTAAAATGTGAGTATCCAGTGAGACAAAATTCACAGCCTTTTGCTCAATTCAACGTTAAAATATTTGTGGTTCTCTCCTGTTGGTCAAGACCATGTCAACTGCACCAAGGAAGGTACAGGCTGGATATTAGGAAGAAGTTTTTCACAGAAAGAATAATAAAATATTGGAACAGTCCGCCCAGAGAGGTGGTGGAGTCACCATCCCTGGATGTGTTTAAAAAGAGACTGGATATAGAACTTGGTGACATGGTTTAGTTAAGGTGTAGGGCATGGGTTGGACTTGATAATCTTAGAGGTCCCTTCCAACCTGGTAATTCTGTGATTCTGTGATCTAAAAATGGTGAGATCTTCTCCTTACCTTTGGAATTCATTATTCTTAAAATTTCTGCTTGGAAACAGATTATCAGTATTTAATGAAATGGACTGATTTTTAATAATAACATCTCTGTGCTGCACAGAAAAAAGAACTAAAACTTTGCAATAGTGTGTTATTTAATGAACAGATAAGCGTCAATTTTTCTAAAATAATGAAATGAACTTAAGGAATTGCATTTGTTGGTTATGAAACTGCAATCTTACTTCCTAGTTGGCACAGAATTCAAATAGGGAGGCAAATTCTCAGAGTCTCGAGCTGGATTAAAAATTTCCCAGATTTGATACAGTTTGAAATTTTGATTCCTTTCATTCTAAGGAAAGAAGCCAGGAAGAAAGTTATATGTATTAAAACATTTCCTATGCATTAAAATATTTTATATGTATTAAAATGTTTTTATGTCTCATCGCTAGGTTTTGAGTGAATTGTTTTAGATCTAAATTTTGGCAGCAGTCAAGAGTCTGGATCAAGGCTTTAATTTAGAAATATCTTTCATTCTAAATGGCTTCCGTGGGTTTACGATTCCACTTATTTTGTTTCTGAAACTGAATATGTTTTAGACATTTTAGGTATCACATTGATTTAAGTTGGCAAAGTATATAGCAGAGCTGTCTGCAGATAATGAACTTGTGGATATCATAGAAAGCTGACGCTTGTGACTGTCAACCTTGACCTCCAACCCTCTAAGTTTTAATTAAAATCTTTATCAAAAGCTTTGTCTAGGCAAAGATCTCTCAGGAAAGGGGAAAACATAAGTGTCATTTGTAGTGAATGCACCATAAAAGAATAAAAAAAGTATTCTACTTCTAATGATGAAGAAAAAAAGAATAAAGGAAAAAGATAAATATACCAGCTCAAGCTTCAGGATAAACTGCCTAGTGATATGGGAAAATCTGAAGAGGCAAAAAACTCTGTGCTGCTTCCTGACATTTGAGCAAACAGGATTTTACAGCTGTGTGCAATTACAAGAAGTTAGAAGACTGTTTATTTAAAAATTATATATTTATACATTTACAAGGAAATACAGCATTAGTCAGGCATTAAAATATCGGTTAAGCTATCTGCTATAGTATCTGCAAACTGAGGCCTTTAAGAAATAGTACTCTTCCGTAGTATTCTTCCATACAATCATTTTTCAGTTTCCTGTAAACACAGCAAGAAAGGCATAATCCAAGGGGGAAGTTCATGGAGGTTCACACAGAAATAGAGATGTGCACCTTTCAAGTTATTTTTCTCTCTCTGATATAAATTTAACACCTGTTTAGATCTCAGGACTTCAGATTTTTTATTTATTTTATTTAATTTTTTTTCTTAATATGTATTTGTGTCACTTTTTTTAGGTCAGGAAATTGTAGTATCTCCATTCCTGATGGGGGAAACTGAGCTCTGGACTGATAACTGCAAAAGACTTTAGGACAGAAGGGAGGGAGATTTAGATGCCCAAGTCCAAGACTAGCATCTTACCTGCACAGCTAGTCCTATGGACATATTTTCTAGTGAAGTTTTTTCTCACATGAAGTAACTAGTGTGCTCAGTGGCTTCTGTTATGTTGTGTTAGAGCAATCTGCTGGACCTCTATGTGGATTCAGGCAGAATTTGAACACTGATTGCGCATTCCTCCATGATGTGTCTCCTATTAGGATATCAGTCAAGGTATATCTTTTAGACAAGGCTCTACATGGAGTGCACCAGCAGCCTTGGTATTCATGAGAAAAATGTGTAGAGGACTAGATGGTGATGGTACTCCAGTTCACACAACATTTCTGTGGTTAGAGCTTTTGATGGTAATCATAAAATCAACTAGGTTGGAAAAGATCTTTAAGATCATCAAGTCCAGACTTTCCCCTTTGGTATGTGGGATGATAGTCCAAGTGCTGTAAATGTGCTGCTCTTGAAAAAGTGCCCCAACTATCAGGAGATAGTTGATGTATTGAAGATACTTGAATTTCAGTTCCTCCTTTAGAAGTTTTTTAATGAAGTTAACAGCAGAGGGAACTGAAGCCAATTTTTCAGTCACAAGCTAGCATCCTAACAATTCATATTAAAAACAGAAGATGGAATTTAGTTTTAATATTTTTCTTGGGTGATTTCTTTTCTTTCTTCATCCTCTTGAATTAATTTAGTCGTGCTGAAAAGTTCTGAAATTTTTTCCTGGACTAGATTAATTATTAAAGACAATGGGAGTTGTTTGGTTTACTTCACTGGTAATTAGAACAAGTGATGTATTAAAAGCAAGATACAGCACAAATGAGAAGTAAGGCCAACTCTCCCTTTTCTTGTTCTTCTACAGAGACACACACAGGCACCCTCATATGTAATTCCAGCTTTGATATCTAATTGTGAAAATAGGTTGTTCTCCAGACCTTTTAATTTCTGGGTGATTTGAGGAGAGGTTACTGGTGATGATGTGACCACCTTCCTACTGTGAAATGGATTAATATAATGAATTTTCACAGATTTTGACCAAGTAAGTGCCAGAACATGCAGTATTTAGAATAGTTTTTTTGTTTTCTGTTTTTTGCTTTTTGTTTTGTTTTGGGTTTTTTCCCCCTCTGGTTTGAAGCAGTTATGTGGTGTGATGTCAGAATATTTAAATGATAACCTCGTTGTCACATCTGCCCTGTAGATTTTAGGGGTAGGGAACAAAACAGAGAATATGACTAAAAATGAGCAAACAGAATGGATTTTTAATAGTACAGCAAATGCAGCATCTTATTAATAGTACTGAAGTACATATTGCCCCTTTACCAATAGACACCATAAGTCATTACTGATGTGCTGTTATCACAGCTGCAAGAGCATTTACTGATGCTGCAAGAGCATTTAGTGATAAATCTCTTGAAGTGTGCAAAGCCCTCACACCAGCTAGTTGCTTTATGCATGTGAAGGGTAAATGTGAAAGCCTTTTTTTTTAATATGCTCCTAAGAACATAAGTACTTGCTTCAATTACTGATTACTGCAGATCCTGCTCCTGTTCCCATAAGGGTCAGATCTTTGCAGCTGATTTCAATGAGAACGTAACCAGGGCAATAGAGAAGAGGGTGCCTCACAAAGAGAAAGCCTTTTAAAATAAACCTCAGTAACAAGGAGAGATGTTATAGTTTTCTTTTCCCTGCAGAAAGCTGACTTTCAGTTTGGTATAAAATGCAGACTATGCACTCTTGACCCATTCTAGGACTTCTTCCACAGATTGAAAACTAAGTGATCCCGGAAGTAAAAAATAAGAGATGTGGACCTGAGGGAATAGGACTTGCAAAAATATAAGGTAGTCAGCTAGATGGGCAAAGTTCTACACATGGACAGAGTATACCAGGTTTTGTCCTATAGTGGAGAAAGATGTCAATACTCTACCTGATGTATTCTGTTGGGACACATTTAATAAGACCATATTTCAATGTCACCAGCTGTGATTGGAAAACCAGCACTGAGGGGAGCCTTCCCGCTCCTCCCTGACCTTTTCTTTTGCTCTTATTCTTTTAAGGTTTGCTAAAGAGAGGGAAAACTGGTTAGAATCCATTTAATGGAGAATTTAAAAGAATATGCCTCAAGTCTTTTGCTTCTTTATGCTGTTAACAACACTATTGAAAGGCTGCATGTGTTGCTCTGCAACAGTCATGACTACCCACTCATCCCAAGTTCCATTTTATTTGCTTTGGTGGTGGTGGCTTATACAAGCATGATTGAGTTTAGACAGGGTGGTTATTTGCATGGCATGTTCTGCCTTAAAATTTTTAATGTCTGCTTATTCTCCTTAAAAATGTTATGAGGCATTATTCTACAAATACCCTTACCCTACAAATCATCCTGAATCTTATTTTGAACACTCCAGTAATTTTAATAATACATTAATTTTCATAGTGCTAAAAATCTTTTAATCTCACTTTGCCCTATGGTATGATTTTCACAAACACTCATTATTGGTCTAATCCTTCTCCCACCGAAGTTAACAATAAGGCTTCCATTAAACTCAATGGGAGGCAGAATTGGGCCAACTTTAATCCTTTTTCAAAATAGTACCTAGTTCATAAACCTGCCTGCTGCCTGAGCCCTTAAATAGGAAATTATGGTTGAGATTATAGTTTGATAATAAACCTCTGTTTACAGTAAACCAGATGACAGGCTGGATCCCAATTTCAACAGAAGTATAGGTCCCTACATGTCTCATGCTTAAGTCTTCAAAACAAAGTGATTTGCCATTTTTAAGAGCCAGAAGGCTGCCTTGTAACTCTTTCTTCTGTTCATTTCTCCCACCTTTACATTCAGTGCAGATAAACACTGAAAGTAGACTCCGAACTTATTTTCCTCATAGTAGCTTTAAATCAACTCCTTATTAATACTCTTTGTTTACCCTACTGATAACAATACTACTCTAAAGATATATTTCTACAATATATTATCTGACCCTGAATGTCTAATTCACAAGGAGGACATAATAAATTCAGTCTCTTCCCATACATTGCAACAGTCCTCAAAATCACTGGCAAACTTTATTTTTCCATCCTTTTTAATATGCAGTGGTCCTGTATCTTTTTAAACAGTCAGCATTCTTATTGCTTAATCTTCTTGCTCTTATCTGACTATTTCAATTCTGCAATTAGTCATGTGTCCTCCAAAGAACTACGTAGAAACATAATCAACCTTTCTGTGCAGACAAGGGATGAGTTTTGCAATTGGCATGTTGTGATGATTTCATTTGGGACCCTAATGAATATAGTAAACAGTTTGGGGGAAATGGAAACTGTTGTGGATTTATCAGAAGACAATCTTATGAGCAACTCAGCAAAACAAAACAAGGAAAAAGAGAAATATTTTCAGTGCTTCAATTGCAAAATTGTTTGATTCAAAATGAAATACTTCAGTTTTATGTGATAAACCTCAGGCCCAGTTCCAAAGAAAAGCATCTTGGTTTAAGAAAGTGTATTTAGCAAGAATTTTTAATTTTTTGATTCACTGGTCCTTCTTTGTGCCTTTCTCTTTCTTGTGTCTGAAACTGCCACAACTGTGACATAAGACCTGTAGTCTGGCCTTTACTGTTTGCCACTGCATTTATTGCATAGTTCCAGTTGCACTGTCATCACATCGTACCAGAGTAGAAAACAATACTGAAAGCAGAGCCTGGACAGTCAGAGTTTCCTTGAGTGCCCTTGCAGGCCTTGTGATACAAATTCATATCTTAAGCTACCTCCCTGGGTTTTGCTTGAGTCATCTGCAGAACAAATGGAATAAAGACAAAGGCTAACGGAAATTGCATCCAAGAAAAATGTCCTGCAAGAGGTTTAGCAATCACTGGCTTAAGGGTGTAATCCTACTTTTACTGTAACTACTGGAGATTAAAGGGTTATAAACTATTGGCAGAGAAACTATGTGCAGAAAAGTGATTCAGAGCAGCCTCATGGAGGAGGACTTGAGGGTGTTGAGAAAGTAAACATGACTGGCAATGTGCGTTCACAGCCCAGAAAGCCACCTGTATACAGGTTGGGTAGGATCTTGCATGGCATGGTTTAGTGGGAGGTGTCCCTGCTCATGGCAGGGGGTTGGAACTAGATGATCTTAATGTCCTTTCCAACCCTAACCATTCTATGATTCTATTCTGTGCTTATTTTCTGGTTTCTGATTCTGCCTCTGGAGCAACTATGCTGGAAACACTTAACTGTATAGAATACTAGTTCAAGCTGGTAGGTTTGCTTCTGAGTCTTCCCTCCGTAGCAAGATGGCTATAATTAACTGTCTTTTCTGGTGTCTGTGAAGATATTCAAATGAAAAAACCCTGCTATCAAAGAACAAAGTGTTATCCGTAGCTAATGCTGATGAATGCAGTTGCTGATTCAAGAGAGCACTCATGGTGGTTTGACCAGGATTAATCTTCAAATGAAAATGAAGCACATTTTCAGGTGAAACATATTCTGAAGTGAAATAAGAGATTAATTATTAGAAGGCAGCTGATTTGTCTAAGCAATAGACTTTTTTTTATCAATGCCTGTGATGCACTTAAAAAACCCCAAACAACCCTACAACTAAATATAGCATGAAAGTTCTCAAAAGCCAGTCAATAAGCAGTAATTATCTCTCACAGCTGGAAGCTTGTTTTGCTTTGAGAGTAACCAACAGACTGTGCTTGACTGTGTGATGATTATTTCAATCAGGTTATAAAGGAGAATGTTGTGTGGGAGCTGCTCACTTGGAAGGTGTTCCTGTAAATGTGTGCATATTTCTGAACTCTTCTTTCCAAACCACTAGTGACCTTGATAAATGGTAAAGTCTGGCTGATCTAAATGCAAAGTCAGTTTGTGTTTCAAATTCTGCTATTGGGCAGAACTTCATCAGATCTATTCCCTAAGCTCCCACTTACTGCTCCTGTGCAATCACAATTCCCAAAATAAAGCTGGCTTTCAGTATTTGATCAGTCCTGCCAGGTCCCATGGCTAAATGCCGCTTGAGAGGTGATGAATCACCATATTTTGAGAGGGGAACAAGGAAGGGAAGAGACAAGAAGGCAGATTTTGGAAAAGAAGACAAAAAATAGGCCTGGCATGTTTCATGGTCCCTGACACAGTGATTTTTTCAGACATCTGAGCAGTGCTAGAAAGTGGACTAAACCATGAGAGCTTGAGAAACATGATCCTCATGACTAGCTATCCTAATGCTATCAAAATGAAGGACCAGTTTTAACTTATTCTCAAAATTACCACATCAACAAACAGATCAAGAAACACAGTTTTGTAATGTTCTTGTGATGCATCCTCCTTGTCCCAGGCAACTAAATTCTTAGTGTCCCACTATCAAACTGTTCATAGAAATCCTGGGCTGGCATATGTAACTCCCATTTCAAAAAAAGCCACACTTTTTAGTATCATTTTGCAATTTATAGGACCTGTTTTAGAAACTGCATGACCTTTGAGGGTTTCTTTTTCCATGCTGGAGTGATAGTTGTCCTTCAGAAAATAGTATCTATTCTGATGTTTGGTCTCCATTTCTGTTTTCTCAGTGCATAAATGAAATATTGCAAGACCTTTGTAGATGGATGTGGACAACATGTCCATACTTCAAATTACTGTAGACCTTCCTGTATGCAGTATGCTGGGTTTTGAAGAAATTTCTACCTGGGATGCAACTACATCTTCCAGATGGATACTTCACACATTGTCATCTTTAGAATCTTTAGAATCTTAGAATAGTTAGGGTTGGAAAGGACCTTCTCATCTTCCTTCTTTCTAACAGGGTTATTTGAAGTGCTTCGATTTGTTTTCATATCTTTGGTATATTTGAGAAAAAAAGGGGCTGCCGATCATTTTACGTATTACTTAAGCAAATCTCTGCTTTGTTAGAATGGCAAGAGCAAGGAAGTAATTTTGAACCCCCATGAGGAATATTTTATGTTATTTGGTTATTTTTTCAAACAATGGCCTCTTTTGCTTGGAAGACATTTTCATAACTAACATTTTAGGATGCTGAATGTAGCTTTTGCTCCATTGTGCTGTTCGATTATTTCACTACTTTAAAAGTATTTAGATTGTCATGAAAATTTAGTTGAAAATAAGAGCTGGTTCCTTTCTAGGTCAGGTGCTGCTTTCTTCTCTCTTTTGATTTTGAATTATCTGTGCTGTGGATTACATATGAAATGACTTCAATTCACAGGGGGAATATGAGGCTGAGAAGTTTTGTAGAACATCTCAACACAGCACATTTTTTTACCCTTACTATAGCCAAAAGGGAAGGACCCCACTGCAGTTAAAAATTGTTTTTTATTTTTCCCAGTATTATATTCTGCCTTACTATGCCAGTTCTAAGGTTAGTTATAAATTAGTACAGGACAGCAGTATCAGCAATGATTTTCCAGACAAAAAAAAAGTACAACAGCAAAGTGAGCTGTTGATTGAATGATAAAAATTCATGTCACTTGCTGTAAGATGTTGTCTGACATGCAACTGGATGGCAGAGGAGTCTTGTTAAGATTTTTTTGCTAAACTTATAATTCTTCTAAACAGAATGTCAGGCAGGACACATTAAATACGTCTGAGGGGTTTGCAGTGGTGCCATTTTCAGTGTGACCTGATCCATCTTTGAGAACCATAAAGCTTGCTCTAGTTGAGAGGTATTATCCTTTTTTTTTCCTTTCTTTCTTTTTTTTCCTATATCTTTTTTTCCCCAATAAAGGCTCATATAATGGAGCAAATCTCTCTTGAACAAAGCTACTGTGGAATAGATGGACTTGAGTGATCACAGGTTTAGGTAGCCCTAAACATGGCAAAACTGTGATAGAGCACAAAAGTATGATACAGTGTAGAAATTCATCACAATCAAACTGGTTTTCCCAAAATTAGTGTAGAACATTGTATCTTGGTGTCATTCAAATGTTCTCTCAAGGCTACATTCTTGGCAGCAACTCAGTTTGGCTGGTCTCTTTGTTTTTCCAACTGTATATGGACTTCTTTTGTTTCAATTAGTCTGTTGATTGGCTGCAGATGTACACCAAAATGTCCTTTGTTTTAGTGCACATTTTCAAGTGAATAATGATTAGCATTGGTTGGAAACTTTTCTGTTGAAATGGTTTGACAGACATTTGTGGTTACAGCAAAATTGATATTTTCTGTGGAAATGTATCATTTTTGCCAAAGGAAAAAATATTTGTCAAGTCATCTTGAAATTCATGGTTTGTTTTAGGTCAGCATCTCAATGGCTCTAAGTTGTTGCATTGTTTCAGGCCCCTACTTAAGAGTTGTTTACAATGACCTCTTCTTTTGTTGATCCATGTTCTATTAATCAATCTACTTCAAACATCAGTATCCACTGTTGGAAATGGCATGATCATGGTCTGGGAAGTGTAGTAACTGTGGTGCCTTCAGAGATAAAATACCTCATAGAAAAGGCTGTGGATAAATTTGCAGCTCTTGTGGGGAAAGTGCAGCAGCACTGTTTGCAGTTAAAACGTGGTAGGGGTTTGGGTGCTTCCTGTGCAAAATGTAGTGTGGAAGGCGTAAAGCTTTCTTTTGAAAACATTTCTATCCAGTCTTAATAGGATTAAAATCTTATCTATATGATGCTCATGTTAGCATCTGTAGTTTTAGCTTTTTCTTTCTTCTTTGCAGTAGTGTTTTCATGCTCAGTTTTAAGGCTTCAAAATAAAAAAAAAAAAAGAAACAAAAACAAAACAAACCAAAAAAACCTCTTTTGCTTCTTTTTATTTGATTTTTGAGGGTATTTTTATAAAGTCTCTAAACTTCCCTCAAGTCCCATTTTCAAGCTCTTTTCTACAATTACAAGGGCTTAAAGCTTAGCTTTCATTACAAAAACAGAAGATCATTAAGTAATTGCTTGTTTTGACGAACTGTAGCTCTAAGGGACAAAACCATCAGCATAAGACTTTCACTGATGACATGAGAACTGGCAAACATGGGATACTGCTAATGCAAGTTTTTCAATCACATGTAAGAGCCATTGCACAGGAATGATTGTGATACTTGTTTTGGTGGTGATTGCAGTAGATTGCAGGCCTTTAGGAAACATTGGAAGCACTTGTAGATTATTACTTTTCTTCTTGCTCCATGGATACATGGGTACTGTAGACTTCTGGCAGTATTCTTGTCCTTCCAGCCCCAGTGGTCATTTCAGAAAGCCTAATGAATATCTGTAGTTGCCCAAAATCAAACCATCAAGATCAGTTTTCATCACCCTTATGTTTTCTCTCACTGACATATGCTTCTGTCTGTAGACAGCTCAGAGCTGCTGAAAGCCCAGGTTTTTCCTAAATGGGTATATATGGAATACAGATAGCTTTCCTTGAACTCAACAGTAGGCTAATGGAATTTCTCTAAAGCCTTCTTTACTCCATCATATGTATATCTCACAAGGAATTTTGTTGCAGTTTGTGCAAGAGAGAGCATGGCTTTTTTGCACTGTGAACTTACTTTATAATAAAACCTGTTAGTATGGGGTTTTTAAAATAAAAACGTGTTTGTTTTTTTTTAAACAAAACAGGGATTAATTTTTCTCTTTAATATCCTTTCTCATGCTTTTGCTAAAATGGCTATCTCTAGCTCTGAATTTTGCAGTGGTTCTCATCTCTATGATCATAAGCCATTAAATGTTCACAAAAGTGAATAAGCAGCTTAATGTCCTATTCCCCTGTGACTTAAGACTTTATCTAAAAAATCCCTTAATAAACATCCTCCCAATTACTTAAACATCTGTTCTACTACCATGCAATTGGAGCATGGAGGAAACAGAAGGGACACACTAACCAAATGTAATTCTTGTACAACAGGGACATAAGGAGAATAGATTGATAGCTGAGCACATCAAGGATTTAATGTTTTCCATATACTCAAAATCCATGCTTATGCACCTAGTAATTACCTCAGACAGTATCTACAATATTCTTCATTCGAAAAGAGAATAGAAAAGCCCACTCATTTGTAACCTAGTAGTGTACATGCACAGAGGCTTTAACTTATTAAAATTAATTTTACAATTAGAGAACACACTAAATCTGTGAATTAGTACCATAATGACAGGAACAGATGTCACTTGCTGCTGAATGAGCAACAGAAAATACTGAGTGTACTGTGCAATGCTGTCTCATGCTTTCTGACAGCCAACTTAAACTCCCCAAAGTCAGCGTGCCTGCTCCTTAAAATCCTTACCCTAATGTTTGTCTAGCCAGAGGCATATTGCCGTGGTGACAGAAGGCACCCCTGCTGCAAGTCCTACCTCCCCTTCCACCCTCTTTCCTCAGTCTGCCAAAAACACTGGGCAGAGCTTATTCAATGCAGTCATTCCCCTTAGGAATACGTCAAACACAAAAATCAAAATTCGTTCTCAAGAGACCTCTCTTGGACAAAACCACATACAGACCTAATCCAAATTATGTAATTTTCTATTGTCAAACATAATTGCACTGGGTCAAGATGTTACTTATAAGAATATAATTTTATTTCATTTAATTTCTTTTAAGCATCGGGTTAGTTTAAGGTAGAGGTGTAGATTCTTGGTCCCACAGCTCTGTGATGCCCTCAAAATCCTAAGAAGTGTTTTAAAGAAGGGTAGAAGATTAAACAGATATTTTTTTGTAATTTCAAAGAGAAAAGTGAAAATGTGACTACAGTGTAAAGGGTTAACAGTCTATAGGTTCTAGTAGAGCAGATCTGGCTGCTGCTTTGGCAGTGGGAAACACCCTGTGGCTTTCGTGTATTTGATGAAGCAGCAAGATAGGCTAGAAGAGTTGAAAAATTAGGCATATTTTAGGCATGCATAGTTGACTGCACATTGCTAAAAATGTGAAAAGGGTTAATCGATAGCTGGACCTTATCCGTAGTGTATCTGAGAAGACTTGGTAGAAAGATCAGCCATGAAGTAGTTCTTCAGCATCCTCACCACATCTAGAAGTCTGCAAAAATCTATATCTGTTCTCTCATGTTTCCTCATAAGTTCACAGCAGAAATAGTACAGATAAATTACCACACGTGACGTTCTGATGTGACAGTTTGATACTAGACATTTTTCTATTGAGTGAGAGAGATACTAAAAGAGGGTGACCTCATTCCTGATCTGTTTACACAATTATATGAGTCTGTCATGGGTATGGATAATCATATAATCCAGATACACTTTTTGTGAACAAGCCAGGGCCAAATTGCCTCCCATGTTCCCTGAAAATGGGAGCAATGGGGTTTTGTCAGAGTGCTCTTTGCAGCAGTATGACATATGATGTTAGGCACTCGGGGTTGGCCACACAAACCCTGTTCTCACTCTTGTTATTGGGTTCAATGTAATTTTGTGAGGAAATAATTAAATGAAATGAAAGCACTATGTTATCCAAAGAAATAGCAGAAAGCTAGCATACGTTTTGAAAATCATATCTTGTTGAGCCTCCAGCTTGATTAGGGGGGCTTTTCTGCTCTAGCTCTTTTGATTTGTTTTGGTGAGTCAGGCAATTGTGTGATTTAACAAGTGGTCATATGGACATTTACACACAAAAATCTTAGATTATACGTGAGTTAAGATGCTCAGTTTTTGTGAAACAATAGTATGGCTCAGGTGGAAGTGTTCTGATCCTATTTCTTAAAATATTGAACTTAAAGCTCCATGTTTTGCAGGCATCACTAAGAGTTGCCATGTCTTCATTTCTTATTGTGGAAAGCTTAGTTTCCTCTCCAGATTCTTAGTGAAGAATGATTTGAATTTGTTTTTTGATTCCAGGATGAATGGCAGTCATGATCTCCAGGTTCTCTGTCCTGGAGAGCTGTCCTCTCCAGCTTTATGTTTTCTGCAAAGGCATGTTTGCAATGAATATAGTAACACTGCATCCTTGTAGCCTACCTGTCTTTATCACTGTTGCTGGTGGAAGTAAACTTAACTGTTCCTGGTGGTATATGAAAGGAATATATTTATTAGCACATATATATGGTCATACCTTTCTTTAAGCTAATTATGTTTATAGTACATGCACATTGTCATGATAGAAAACCATACTAGGCTTCAACCTATTGAGACTGCTATCAAGCAGAGTGTTGTATTTAACTTCAGTGGAAAGCGCTCTGGTCCCTTAAAATCGTTGTCTCTAATCTTTGGTAAGCTCTAGTGGGCAAGATAAGAAAAGCAATTTTTTTTACGTCCATTTTTAAGGAGTTTTATGACTTATGGTTAGCAATTTCTTGTATTATGTTTGTAGTTTAAGTGAAAGCACCCTACCCTGGCTGCCTCCCGCCTCGGAAACCCTGTACCAGGCAGAGCCACAAGAGGGCACCCGGGACACGCCGCTTGCTGCAGGGCAAGCTTCCCTCTTTGTGGGTAAGTCCAGTTGAAACGTCTGATGACTTCAGCTGCTTTATCTCGTCCTTCCACACGTGAGAGATGAACGTTATGCCTGCGCATCTACATGTCCCCATGTTAAAATCAGCAGCTTGAATTGATTGCCATGAAAACAGGTAATCAAGCAGCTTGTTCCATGAAAACAGGTAGTCAACCAAAATTGAACAGACAATCCTGTGTTAACAGCCTGTTCTCATACTTGTCAAAGTGTAAAAGTAACAGTTTTCTAGTTAAGTTTGGAAGCTTGGAGAAATATTCGATCTTGATAAAGCTAAAAATAAAGTGAAACTGAATTGCTTTGGATTTCCAAATTTAAATTGTTTATCCTTGTCTTACTGGGCAAACTTTGATGATTTACCCAAGGTACTGTCATACATGCCATTGGCTACAGCAGTCATTCTCTAACTTCTAGTTTGGGTAATACATTTTCCAAAAAGAAATATAGATCCTGGAACCTCTCATGAGATAGGGTGAGATAATTCCAGTTCTCTGCTTTTATTCCCCCCTATTTGTTGAGATAGATATTAGAATATGCTTCTCCCAGTACCCCTAATTTCTTGGGAAGGAATGATGAAACCTCAGATTAGCTGTCTAAAAGCTACAATTGAAGCAATTCATCAATTTGCTGTCATACTGTCAGAAAAGATGTCCTTTTTTCCTGTCTGTCTTGAAACAGTTTTCACAATGCGAAGAATTCCTCCCTGAATTGTTTTTTTCTGTCCAAAATGAATGGGAAACCAGGTGACTATAACTGGCTAGCAACAGGTGGGTAAAGAGAATCAAAGATCCTTGTTTCCCCAACAGTATTTGTCGTGCCATGCCCTGAAGGTAGTCTGTGAAAACTCCTTGAAATGTTATTTATTTTACTAATACCACTTTATATTTAAATTCTGTGACTCTTCTTAGTGTAAGCATATAGATTTTGGTTTGGTTTTGTGTAAGAGACCAGCTCTCAACAAAGGAATAAATCATAGAAATAAGGCACCTGCTGTTAATTTTCTGATTATTTTTTTCTTTTTTTGCTAGAAGTTTTTGAACAAAATGTAACAATGATTTTAAAACTGTTGGAGACTTCACAGCTTATAGTAGTCTAAACTCTTAGGCTGTGCTAAGGCTGCAGAAACACAGAACAGTGGAGAAGATTCCATGGCCTGACACTGGCAGCACTGACACTTTGTGAGTTCTCTGGGTATAGACTTTCTATTTCTTTGTGTTACATAAAGATTTATCTAGCCTTTTATTGTGTTTTCATGAAGTTTCACATTGTAATTCATCACATCCTTTCTGTAGCTTTAAATTCTTTTTTTTTTTTTTACTTACCTACTCCTTGATTTAGTTTCTCCATTTCCAAAATGGAGATAACTCCATTTTTCAGGGGTAATGTGAGGGTAAAGTCCATTAATGATTTTGAGACATTCCTATTAAAGTTGTGAGGGCCATATAAGTACTGAGATGTCAAGAAATATTAAACAATCTGTTGCAAACATCTCTACTTTTTTCTGTGTGGTTCATTAGTGTGCACTTGGAGATGACCTTAGTGTTGCTGGTGGCACCCTTTCAGATCCTGTTTAAAACAACTGTTGAATGATTCACTGTTTTAGGAATATGGAAAGTTTCCCAGAGTGTGTTTATGCTCTACTGTCTTAGACTTCAGGAGATGGAGCTGATCAGGAAGGCTGTGAGAGATGACTGACTGCACTTATAACAGGTGGACAATTCTCCCCTGCTTTGGAACATCTGCTGATGATTTTAAAAATAAATAAATTTTTTATTTTTTTAAAAAAAGCTGTTGGCTGTGCCTGGGAGGAAGCAAATACAGGTATATTTTTTGTCGCTGGTGATGTATCTTCAGAGGATTACACATACCAGTTGCTTGACTTCAAGGAAAATTTTCACAGTGGAGTGATGACATAGATGTAGTGTTGATCTAGAGTAATTTTTGTTTTTCCAGTACTTTTGTTCCTGTTTTGCTACTTCAGTCATGGCACTAAGCCTTACAATTCAAACCTGAACTCCAAGATTCTTAAAATATGAGTTAAGCTGTAGGTTTTCCACATGATTTTTTTTCAAAATTGGCATCTCCTTCTTCCCCTGGCTAGGGTTCCTTCAGTGAAATTTATAAGCCCATGTTTTTGCCATGGCATGCTGTCACCGTAGAAATTGGTATGATGTCATGAACCTGACATGGTGACTTCAGATTCAGAAGAAATAGACTACTGAGAAGCAAACAGAAGCTTATTGAGTATACAATTATGTTGGAAACACGAGCAGAGAATACAGCATCTAAATTCTAAAGGAAATTTTCCCAGAACTGAATAAAGAGCAACATGGGATGTAGCCACCAGGTCTTTTCCTGACACAGTCCTGAATGTAATGGATATGGCAGGCCACACCACAGTCATATACTGTCTACAAGTTTATTTAGAGGAAAAAGGAAGTTAAACAGATACGAGTGGCATCTGAGGTTTTAATTTGAAAATGAAAAGTATTTTAGATTAGTGGGATCTGATTTCTTACTTCAATTACCATTTTGCTTTCTAGGTTCTCCTTTTCTTTTTTCTTCTTTTTTTTTTGTTTGTTTGTTTGTTTTTTGGGTTTTTTTTTTTTTTTTTTTTTTTTTTTTTTTTTTTTTTTTTTTGGTAAAAGATGTTAAAGTCAGCATGT
>NDXB01000979.1:358863-389887 GCA_002631895.1 Agapornis roseicollis
ATAACAAAGTATTGTTTTTTATTTTGTTTTTTTTTTTTTTTTTTTTTTTAGGAGGAAGCCAGATCTGGAATTCAAATTTTCCTAGCTGTTTGCTGTAGCTCTTAATTCATGCTGTCAGGGCAGCTTTATTTCAACATTTTGCTCTAGCTTCAAAACTCCTTTCCATTCCTCCTTACCTTCTTATAAGTGACCAGTTTTTTTTTACCCTCAGTGTTGTGTTTTCTCTGCCATTAACCTCTGAGAATAACCTACTTTCACCTCTTACAGTATCCAGGCTTAATTTATACAAATTCTGATGTCTCAAGTCAAACAAACAATGTTTAGGCCTGGGTAAAGCATCCCTGTACAGATGCAGGTGCTTTCTTAACTGATTTCTGAAAAAAAAAAAAAAAAAAAAAAAAAAAAATTGGGTAAAAGAGAAAGATTCAGCAAAGTTAACTGTGGAGAGTCAGATATTTCAACTGCAGAATTCACTAGTATTGCTATCAGCTGGTGAAAGTTTAGAATTAGAAAGGAAATTGTTATCCATAGAGCCTGAGCCATCAGAACTGAAGCATGTAAGTTGATCTGCATTAAAAAATCATGCAATTGTCTTTGCTTTTCCTACTATGTTGATATAATTTGCTTGTCACAGTTTTCTTGCTTTTATAATGGAAGTACTATAGAATACTTTGTCTTCTATATATATTCAGTGTTAATTTCACAGCCGGTGGATTTTTTTTTCTTTTCGCCATTAAATACCATACTATTTAAAAAGGGGTTTTTGTTTTTTGTATATTTTTTTTTCCAGCTGTGCTTTCTGTCTAGTAGGAGCCTCTGTAAGTGTTTGGGAATACACCTAGAAGATTGTCCTGGGTTCAGCAGAAGCAGTCATTTTTGCTCCTTCTTAGTAGCTGGTGCAGTGCCGTGGTTTTGACTTTCAGCCTGGGAACAGCGCTGCTAGCACTGATGTTTTTAGTTGCTGCTCAGTAATGATTACTCTGACCAAGGACTTTCTGAGTCTCATGCTCTGCCAAGGAGGGAGGGAAGCCAGGAGGAAGCAGAGACAGGTCACCTGATCCAAACTAACCAAAGAGGAATTCCATACCACAGCATGTCATGCCTGGGATGTAACTGAGTTACCCGGAAGGACTAGATCACTGCTTGGTCGGGCTGAGTATCGGTCAGTGGGTGGTGAGCGGTTGTATTCTCTTCCCTTGTTATTTCCCTTATAATTATTATTACTGGTGGTAGCAGCAGTGGTTTGTGTTATACCTTAGTTACAGGACTGTTCTTATCTCAACCTGTGGGAGTTACATTTCGATTCTCCTCCACATCTCTCCAGGAGTTGGGGGGGAGTGTGAGAGAGAGAGATTGTGTGGTACTGAATTACTGGCTGGGCTTAAACCACGACAAAGATCAATACATCCAGTATTTTTATTTATACTGCTTGGCATCCCAAAATCAATCCCCTAGAATAGGCTTTTCCTTGGTTATGAAGTGAACTCCTCCATAGCCATAATGCCATACATGGAGAAGGATTTGGTTTTTATCTGCTGTTTTGTGTGGCTAACATTATTTATAATTGCATCAGTTCCTACCTCTTTATTCTCCAGAGTAACCTGCTGCTCCAGTTTACTTTCTGTATGTTGCAGAAATTCCTTCCATTAAAATTACTGGTCTGTCTAGGAGCCAGACATGAAATACAGAAACCATTGCGGTATTTTAGTTCAGAACAGGTGCTGGTTGTTAGCATGTGCTAAGAGCTTCAGCTTATCACATGCATCCCCTCACACTGTTAGTTTATGTGTATGTTACGGACACAGCCTAAGTATAATTGCTGTCACAGCTTTTTCATTAATATTAATTTGATTTGCACCACCCATTCTTCTGGTGTATTTAGTGTATCTGAAAGGTATTTGATAAGTGGTGGAATGTCTTCCAGATGCTCACAAGCCATCTTGCCAATGTGTCTCACAGCTCACGATTACTTACTGAATGGCTTGTTTATAGGTAAGAAGTTTAGGAGCAAGACATATTCAGATCCAGATGTTTTCAGCTGAGACTCCAGCTCAGACTAAAGTGAATTCTAATAGAAAAAGTTAATGGGCATCACTTTTGTCTGTTAAGAAGTGGTCTGAGGGAGTAATTGTGCTTCATGTACACCACTGGATCTACCTCCAAACATCAATAAGTCTTGATTGCTATTAGCATTGTCTAACAAGTTAAGAAAAATCTCAGTTTTGTACTGTGGAGTGATAAATAGTTCAGGAAAGCAGCAAATGTTATTAGATTTTCTACCATAATATATTGATCCAACTTCAGAGGAATGCATACTGGCCAGAAAACAGCAGTCAATTCATCTGGGGAAAGCAGAAAAATTACCAGGATTAAGAGAATACACAAAAGGCGAAAAAATCTGTACTTCTGGAGAAAGATATTCAATGCCAAGCATTTATTTAGAGTTTTCTTTAAAATTTCAGAGCAACTATCAAATTACTCCTCAAATCCAAATGGGAAAGCTTTTTTTTTTTTTTAACTCCTGACATATTTGTGGACCATTACAGTTTAGAAGCCATGATAGACAGTGAAAGAGCATTTATGATAAGAACCTAGTCTTTTCTCCAGTTCCTTGCAGTGCTCTGGACACCTGAGCCATTATATAAAACTGATGAGATTTGATACTTTGTTTGCAGATGTAACTGTCATGGTACAGCATTTTTAAATCCCATTAGTTTGAATTAGTATGGAGCTGTCCCAGACAACATTCTTTAAGTTGGTTTTGCCATAAAGATATGACAGAGTCATAAGTAAATTAATTCCATGTAGACTTCACCTGCAATGTTTGTTTATATTCATGCTTTATAGGAAACATATTTGCAACAGTCTACAGTCAAGATGATACTTCGCTTACTGCAGTTCAAAAGGGAAAAGTTACAATAGCTCCAAATTATTGGTATTGGACATTTCACAACTGACTTCAGGGAGGAGCTGTTAAAACTTTCAAAGTAACATTTTGGAGAAACAATATTTGTGAAATTAGACTATTTATGCAAAACCAAGTTTATGATTTAAAGAAAGAAACTGCGTCCATTTATCCAGGGAGACAAATGCAGGCTTGAGATGTGTATTGGATAAAGGCATTGTTTGAAGTTTGAACTTTAGAATTCTGTCTTTATATGCATTTCTCCACGTCACATTCAGAAATGGAAAACCCCCTTGTTTTCATGGATCCTGTGTTGTGGTAACTGTTGTTAAAGTTGACTTTTGAGTAACAACTGTTGTATGTCTGATTTTATGAAGTTCATGTTCTCATAGCTGGCAAAGAAAGTCACTAGACTAGACTTTCACAGCTAGAAAATTAACTCCAGCTCTATCTGAGGTTTCCGTTGAGTGAATAAAGTCACATATTCATTAAATTTCCCTCATGTTGTAAGTAGAATTATAGGGATTGACTGAAACAGTCACTGAAAGCAACTAAAAGAATATTTGTGGGAAGGAAATTTTAAGCTCATAATAATGACTATTTGCTCTGGAAAACTGATTCAATTCTGCTCATCTAAAAAAAAAGTGGAACACGTGACCTGCATGTTAGTGCAATGAAGGTGGTTTTGAAAAACCAAATGCTACAACAAACTTCAACCAGAAATTTTGTGCTGAAAGTGGCTGGAACTGCCTAGTGTTTAGATGAAACAGCTTTCTTGTTTTTACATACGAGTTGCTTTTGCTCTGCTTGAATCAAAGCATAAACCTGAAATAAGACATAGTTATAAAAAGGCTGATTTGAAAACTGTGGTCATAATTATGCATCCAACTCTTATTGAAGTCGCTTATACTCTATAGCCTTTACATTTGATCTTGGGAATTACTGTCTCAGGAGACAACTCCCAGAACATCTAAATTTGTGTGCAGAAATACTGGACTCAGTTATTCATTAGATCATGACTTATTTTATAAATGATGAGAGCATATATAACAAGTACTTTCAGTCTAAGTATAACTGATAAAGAATACATTCCATCCTATTGTAATATATGGAATGTTGTAGTGCCTAGAAGCTCCCAGTTAAGAATGTGATTTTTTTTTTTTTTTTGTACTATGTGCTGTTGCAAAATACAAATGAAAATCCCTGCCAGAACTGTTTTACAAACGTAACCTTCAACTTGAAGTTCTGTATTTTGTTCAAATGTTCTCTCCCTGCTACTGAAGTCTCTGTATCCTTCCACTAAGTTCTGCTTTCAGAATTTAAAGCAGCTTAACTAATAACTAAGCTTCATGCTTGCCTCTCCCTGGCTTGCAGAAACACACAGTTCTGGAAAATGCAGTTTAAATTCAGTCACTGCTTGCAAAACTCAGTTACAGCCCTCAATACTTTCTGTGACTTCCATACAGCGATTGGATTTTGTTTTCCAGATGTATATGCAAATTAATTTGAAACATCTATGGGAAATTAAATTAACCTTTTTTTCAAAACTTGTATTTGCAAAATTATATGAATTTGAAATTATTTGGTCTTTTGAGAAAGATTCTGTGGCATTTGTTCTGTCTGAGAGCATCTTAGGGATGCTTTATATAAGCTGTTTATAGAACCTCATTGCTTCAGAGACTGTAAAGCATAATGAAAGTTTTGCTTGGTCATATGTTTACAGGAAAACAACCTATACAGTCAAAGATTAGAGATTTTCACAGGACTATAATCCTGTACTGTAACTGGCACATCTCCTAGGGCTGTTAAACTCTATGTACCTGGAGATAAAATATATGTGTGTAAATAAATACTGCAAATTGTATGAACAGCACTTTACTATCTAATGCTGTAAATAGATACAGTAACCTCTCACTGTGATTGCAGATAAAGCTAACCCAACAGATGTTTTCTTTTATCAAGAACATGATAGAAAATGGCAGTCATTAGAGAAGTGTTTGTTTATCATAGGCCTAAAATTTTGTGGGATCCTTTAAAAGGAACATACCTTCTGAAATACCTAAATGCTTTCAGAGCAGAATTTTTTTACTATCTGTCAAAGAGGAATGCAAATTCATGATTGTATGGTTTTGCTTTTGTAATAGTTAAAAGTTTGAAAAGATCAGATGTACAGAGCCCTACTATGATACATAGTGAATACCCCAGTGTTTTGGGGTGCTTACCATGATAAATGTATCCATCCATCTGTCCACATTCTATGAATATATACTTTATAAACTTGCTTGCAGATACATACTTATGCCTTAAACATTGGGCAGATTTTTTCCTTGTGTGTTTGTCCTGGCCATGAATGCTCATTCCTTTCAAATCAAGACAATACTGCTTAAGGCAGTCAGGTAGAGTTTTCCAGTTGCTTTGCCTAAAGAATCAGTGTAATCCACTCTTAGTGTATGTTGACTACCATGACAATTTGAGTCTGAGAGGCAGAGAGTCTAAAACATGCTTTGGCCCAAGTTTCTCCCACCACACACTGGAAAATTCAAGCATTTAGCCTTCTTTGTTGTGTTGCAGTTAAATACCCTTCATTCCCTCATAGTACTAGCATATATCTTCAGCAAATAGCAGATGACAGTTTACTACTAAAATCTATAAAATCAGAGAGATTCAGACCACTCTGGTGAGAGTAGTATAGGGCTTTTATTGCTTCATCCCTCTGGTTTCCTGTTAGATTTCCATTCAGCATGCTTCTTTCAGTAGTTTTGACAAATTTCCTGCTGGTAACATCACTGGCATTTCCAGTCAAATACTACAGACCCTTAAAACTGGTCAGAGGAACAGCAATAATCTGTGGTTGTATAACAAAAAGCTGAGTGAAAATCCTCCTTCACGCACTTGTATCTCTTAACTATATACTTCTAGGAAGGTTTCAGCCTCAGTTTATGGGGTGAGATGGAAATAAAGAAGGATCAAACATTGTTGCCTTTACAGCCTATTAGAAGAGTGGTGAGCAGTCCCTATTCAGAAAGTTGTGTTACTGTTAAAATCAGTAGTTGAATTCTGTGAAGAAAAGGTTGGCCCTTCTTAGTGCTCTTCAAATCTAATTAGATATGGTGCCCACATATTATCTAGTTTGGCAGTGTCTCATGCATCAAAGCAATCTGATCTCACTCCCTCTAAAACTGCCAGGGGACTTTCCATGAATTTCTATGGCAACTAAATGAGAAACTGCTTCTGACAGGTACTTTGATATATAAAATATTGATGATTCTGAAGGGTGTTTTGAGAGTTGGCATGACAGAAGAGAAAAATCTGGTATTAGCATAAAAATCTGCTCCCTGAACAGTCTTGAAACTGTTGGTAAGTAATGAGCAGTAACGGAAGCTTGATTGTCAAAAATGGAACTTGAAATGTTTTACAATGCATCAATAATGAAGACCTGTTTCATAGACCACAAAGTTTTAAGACTTATAAAAAGTGGGATTCTTGGCACAATGCAGAAGTATAAAGTATGCTATTCCTTTCAGTCTGCTCCCAATGGGACTGATCCTGCAACAAGGTCAGTGGCATAGATACCTTTATAACTTGTAGTGTTTCTCATATAGTTAAATATACTCAGAGGTTTCAAAGAGTACATTTAGTTGCGAGGCTAAGACCTATGCTTATAAAACTGAAGTCTCACTAGGAGAAGCAAGGATCAGTGTGATAACTCCAACACACAGAGAACAAAATGTGTAAATGAACTCTGAACAGGTAAGTATTTTCTACAACTACTAGCAGGCTCAGAGGTCCATAGCACTTACCACTAATTCACTATTCCATTCTCTTTAAAAATCTTTTAAGTGGGTATCCCTATATCAGCTCCTATAAAACATGTGTAGAAAAATATTACCAGAGATGGTTTTCTCATGTAGTTTTGGTGATTTTAGCACTATACATATGACTATAAACATACTAAACACCCTTACTAGGGAAGAAGGTATTTCTAGTATTTCACTCAATTCATTTGTATGACAACATCTCTAACAGCAATAGAGGAGACAATACTCAAAGACCATTCTAAACTACTTTTTGAAGGTGTGCTTTTTTGCTTATTCAAGAGCAAATACGTTTTTTTCTGCAACTTGGTGATAAAAAATTTGGAATAGAAAATGATCACAGAGATATTCTTAGAAACTGGTATCAGTTTAGCCAGCTAAGCTGATAGGTAATATGTGATACTTTAGTGAAAGGACAGCAGTAATGCTTCCATTTTAGCAAAGGACATCTGTGGTGGAAAACAAATTTCATTTAATTGAGCAGTTTGTACTTCTGTACACCCAATTTTAAAGCCTTTACATCTAGTCCTAATAAGCATGTACTGAAGCCTACTGAGTTATTGATGCTTTATAGAAAATGGTTTCCAGGCTCTGCTTTTCCATGTTTCCAATGTAGTTGGTTTTGTGTCAGATAAGGATGTCTTGACTGACCATCTATCTAATTATGAAATGTTGTTGATACAGGTAAATTGAAGGAGATGTGAGACTGATAGGTATAGAGTAACACTACTGATAACTTGCTCAGATATTGTATTTGTTTTACTTTGTCTTGATTAGCTTGTATGTTGTGTTACAAAAAAAAAAATCAAACACATGAGCAAACAAGCTTCTCGGTCTTACCTATGCTACTACTAGCCACTGTTTGTAAATGCTTGCATTCTGGTTTGTTAACACAGGAATATATTTCAGTCCTCCAGTTCTCACCTTTTTCTTCCTCCTGGGGCCTAGCATTTAATGCAAGTTAAGCTTCTTAGAAAATAATCTTTTCTTGCACAAATTTCAGCAGCTGGAACTTTGACAGTTATCAAATCTTGTGAGATTCACGATAGCATGCAGGAATGGTTATCTGTGTTCCTTTCTTTCTTTTGGAATATTTTGTGGGAACCTTTAGCTATGAAGATGTGCAATATTAGGAAGTCATTGTGGATTATAAACAACATATTCTAGTAATCAAGACCAGGAAATTAGCGAGATCCCTACTGTGGCCCCCATGGATCCCCACATCTGCAGTGGTAGGTTAGAACAAATTAAGTCACCTGAACATTTCACTCTGATGAAAGACTGGGAAAACGAGTACAAGGCCTCCATACTTTCCTAGAAGCAAAGAAACCTGAGTGGCTGATTGCCAAGTATACCATGGCAAGAGTTGCTAAGATCTTTGACGCATTCCAGGGGGAATATTAACAGGTCTGCATATTGCTGGGTAAAGTTTTCCAAAGTTTCAAGAGTGCTGTGAATTTCTGCTGTTTAATGTATGTACAGTTTGTGGTCCCTAGCTATCCGGAAGCTCTCAAACTCTGCAAATACCTTATGAAACTCTCACAACAAGACAGGTCTCCAAACATTCCTTCTCCCCTCTTTGAGCATATGTGGTCACCAAATCCTGAAACCATCTGGAAGTATAAGCTACAGGCTTCCAATCATCACCTTGTAATAGGATTAGCAGCCCATCAAGCTACAGATGCTGGGCATCTGCTGAAATAGCTGTAATACTTTGAAACAGAAAATATCATTAAAGGGGTGTGTGGAGCCTGATCCAAAGCTCACTAAAGTCAGTGAATTCTTCTACACCATGTGTCTCAGTGGGTTTTGGGTTAACCTATGGTCAAACAGGTTTAGATTCTCCAGGTCTTTATCCCATCTGAATATACTCTGAAGCAGCTCATAAAGACTGAGAGGTATTTTGTCCCTTTATGTTGCGTGAAAAAACTGATATAGTTTAAATTGGCTACCAAAAGTCTGCTCCTGGACAGGGCAACTACACTATGGGGAACCTCTAGAAAAGTCTTTATAATCCATGGCTTAGGAAGGTGAGAGAGGAGTGTGTCAGCTGTAGGCAGTGACATTTAGTACTTGACTGACTTCTAGCAGCACTGTAGCCTGCAACAGGGTAAGGTCCATAAAAGTTCTCACTTAGCTTTTGGGTTGTCTAAATAATGTTGCAGACAGAAGTCTAATGACCTAAAACTGGGATGTTTGAAAGCTTCCTTTGGTCTCTTCTGCTGCACTGTAGATGCTGTGCTCTGCCTCCCAGAAGGGCAATAAGGTAACCTGCTCCAGGCTGCTTGGCATCTGTCAAGCTCAAGTTTGCCCTGTGGTTGTGTCAGAGTGAAAAGAGATGTCATTGGAAAAGAAGGTGCCATTGAAGACTTACCATTTGCTATTTTGGAGGTTCTACCTAAGCCATATCCATCGTAAGTGTCAGAAACATTTGGAAGCTACCTGTTGCTTGTTTGTCTCAGAGAAATTTATTAGTTTTCAGTGCTTGTTTGCCTTTATTCTGTATTCCTTCTTGGACATCTCATTAAAAAGTGTGACCTATGTTGAACAACCAGTTCTTTCAGCAAATAAGTTATTTGAAAATATCAGAAGTATTGTCACTTTTGATCAGGAGGTGACAATGACTCTGCCTTCCAAGAGGCATAAATAGGTACAATTACTTGCTTATTGAAAGGTTGGCATGCATTCAAGTACTTTGATAGATCTGGAATATACTGAAGAAATATACATTTATCCACAGGGATGTTGTGGGGCTTTTTTGTTTGTTTGCTCGCTTGGGTTTTGTTTTTTTTTTTAGAAATACTGGGTTTCTGCTGGAAAAACAAGATATGAGTCAGGATCTAAAATTCTGCAAGAAACAGCAATCATCTGTTTCTTTTTCTCAGATTGCTGTTTTCATTTCACCCATCAGGAGTAGAAATCTAATGGTGCTTGTTTTGAGATTTGGACATTGTACGGGGACATTTGAATCTGCGTTTGGTGTGAACCCATCTAATCTTTATAGTAAGGTCAAGAGACCAGTAAAGGACTGGAACTGATAGTCATATTAGAAATCCTTTGAATGAGAAGGCATATGCATTAGCTGTCAGTAAAAGAATTTTAAGAGACAAGCACCAGCTTCCCACAAAAAGGAAGACAGAAGGCTTTGACCTGGCAATTGTTTTGGGGATTCTACCGTAGTAAAAGAAAAGAAGAGCCTGAAAGCACAGGAAAACATGATTGGTGTGGGGGGAGAAATGGAGAGAATGGAGAGAAATGGGAGAAATGTGCTTTGAATTCTGATTTACAAACTGGCCTTGTCCCAAATGAAAATTAAGATGCAAATTATTTTGTTTTTTCTCACAGACCGCAATACTTATAAAAGCACACTCAGCTCATTGTATTCATGTTGGGTTTAATTTACTCATAGAATTGTGTTTTTCTGGAACAGTTGAAGTGAGTAAATACTGTTTGTGCTGTCACCTTCCCTTGAGGTTTTATGCCAAGGAGGGTACCTTTAAGTTGCAGCAGTAGGTTGCCCCCAGGATGAATTGTACCACTGCTTCCCCCTGCGCTTCATTTGTCTACAACATATTTTTGGCTGGCTCTCTTTCTTTAGGGTCAAACTGGGTAGCTGTGAGTCCCCAGCAGAGGCAGGTGATGGAGGTGTCAGAAAAGCACATACGCACATTCCTAGAGAGGCTTTCTGCCTCCTGAATTGTGGTGGCAAATCTAAAAGGTTAGGACTCTCCCTGATTGACAGAGATATCTCTTGCAAAACTTGGATCGGATTTCTGGCTTAAGTTTGCAATTATTCGAATCTGAGTTTTTACTCTGCATTTCCGTGTAGTAGGAATGAAGAAAAGTGATTTCAACAAAATGAGAAAGAAATCACTGTTTCTTCTCGAACTGAAATAAAATCTTTTCTTTCTTTTTGAAGTTGCTTTAACTTTACATTATTTGTGGAAAATCACTATGAACAACAAAACCAAACCACAACAAAAAAAAAAGCAAATAAACAAAAACCTTTTCATCATCTTTTTCCAGTGTTGGCATCAAAATTGCCTCAAAGTGCAGTATGTCTGCTGCATTGGTCTTGTCAGCTGAGAAATGCAGTCTTGTAACTGGTAAAGAAATTGTTGCTTTGCTCACTTCATAACTTGACTGGTCATTTGTTATTGTTATTACTGGTAATTAATGGTTTGGCAACTTGAACAGTTATGAAGCTATACATTCAAAATAGGAAAAGAAAAAAAATACAAATACTAGAGAAAGAAAACTTTACAATGAAAGATAACTTTGAGATTAAAAAGTCGGAAAATGTTTAGAAATAGTGACATTTGAACAAACTAGTATTTGTAGTCAGAAAATAGTTCAGTGAAGTATCACCACTGAGCTCATAATTTTTGCGGGAATTCAAATGGAACATTTCCTAGAATTAGTTTTGTGCATCTTATATGGCAAAATGAACTTTTTCAAGGATGGCTGATGCTGAATTAAGACAAATAGTTTTAGAAAAGTTGTGAAAAGGCTGCTATCTTTTTTTCTGAAACAAAATTGCATCTCTCGTGGTAGGTAAGATGGTAATTATTTCTGTGCAATAAGAAATGTGGAAAAATAAATGCAGGATGAGTAAATATGGGAGATAAAAAAAAAATAAAAATAATTCCATTAGCATAATTTAGGAATAACTTTTTCAGAAAAGAGTGGGGTTTTTTTAAAGTATGTTAGGAATAGAAAAGCCACTTATTTATTAGTTCAATGATATATTTATGATACAGACCAAATATCAGTCTGGTGAATTTAAAGGAACTGTTGTATTGAAAAAAAAACAAAAACCCATGCATTGATCACTGGAATAATGTGAACCTACATTTTATTTATTTCTGTGGTGCAGCTCTTTTTCTACTCTTGACTTTTCTTCTGACAGTAACACATTATAAGAGGCATACAGGCTAATAATTATATGGTACAGCTACACAAGCAAACTAAAACTTCATACTGCTTCAAAGAAAGCATAGTATATATTCCTCTTTTGGTGTTCGTAGTTATAATGATCATGTTGTTACTTCTTCCATTCCAGGAGGTCCTGATGCAAAGTCCAGGAAAGCTGCTGAATTGAAGTAGTGGCAGTTTTGATGCCATAAAAATTTGCAAATATTACAGACAAAGTGGTTGTGTTAGGCTCAATCAAGTTATCCTGTTTCTAAAGTTACAAAGGTTTATATGAGGTAAGTTTGACATTTTTGAATGCCAGAGATGAACTTGAAATTGTGAAATTATTTAGGTACTTGTATTGATGAAATAGTGTAAAAATCTGAAAAAGATCATAATAAGCAGGGAATTGGTTAAAGCTAGAAAGGCAAGGATAGCTAGTGAAGTGTGAAGAATGGGCTGAGGTTTCGAAATAGAAGGAGAAATCCAACCTAATGAGGCCTGAAGTATGACAAACTAGCAGATACAGAGAAGAGAAACATTCATCTGTGCCTATTGAATTGGGTTCCCATCAGCAAGCCAAAATACGTAATTTGTGATTTCAGTTCCAAGTGGGGGGAAAATACAGCAAAGAACTGAACTGAGGTCATAGGCCCTCATTTAATATAAAAAAAAAGGTTTTATTCAGCCATCACACAATATGTAACTGGATGATGGTGACCAAGGAAGTAATGTGAAGCTGTTCCTGATCTTTGTCCTCAACCCAGATTGGTGGTAGTAGTTGGCTGAGGGCAGCATGTGAGGGCCCAGCTATCCTGCTCCATGGGGAGCAGCAAATTTACTGCTGAAAAGGATTCAAACCAACTGGGTTCCCACCTCTCCATACATCATTTGGGGATTCTTCAGGTTTCCCCTTTGAGGCTCAGACCAGGGTCAGGTGGCCACAATACCTGGGACATCAGACAGAAGTGTTTCTTTGCAAATGTAAACCCATGTGCTTGTGATGAGCAGTAGGCAGCTTCTATTGCAGGAACAATCCATCATATGAAAGTAAGTTAGTCCCCCTTCCTGCATCTATTTCAGTCTAGCACTTGTCTTCTGAATGGTAATTTGAACAGGCCAGGTAGTTCTCCCAGTCTATTCTATTTGCAGACTTGTATTTTTGTGTTTTCTGTACTACCCCTTCTGTCTTGTAATTTCTCATTTGTTTCTGTCTGGGGGGAGGGCGGGAGGGAGGAATATGTCACAGATATTTAGGAATAATAGATTGTTCCTGGATTAAAATAGTCAAGAATCGACACATCAACCTTTTCCACAACCCTGTCTGGCAGTGATGACTGTCAGCTGCTTTGAAGGGAGTTCCAATAAAATTAATGAAATGACAGCCCGACTGCAAGTAGCTACACTGCCTCAAGTAACTTTTTGTCAGCCAGTGATAATCTGCCTTACGATGACTCTCTTTTCTGTTCTTTAGCCAACTCTCAGTTCACAGAGACACAAATTCTTTCTCTTGTCCCCACTGTTCAAGACGTTAGTTGCATCTGAAATGTTAATCCTCTGTGAAGGCTGTTAAATGTTTTCTCAGTTTCTCAGGAAATGCTCTCAGAGCTATCCTCTGTAAGTGTATCCTGGCCAACATCCCCTGTGAGAGCTTCAGCCAGTTAGCAAGACATGAAGCCTGGTTGGCCATCATTAATCAAGCTGTTCAAATAGCTTGCTTTGTTTTCAAATCAACTTCAGCTGATGTGTGTGTAACTTCCTACTGCAGCCCCATCCTCTTTCAGAAACAGTGACATGATCTTGGGCCTTTTCTAGTTGCCCAGGCTGCTGAGGGATCTCTTATGTTATAAAAGTCATTGCTAAAGGAACAGCACCATCTCCCTCAGCCCTGTGTTAGGAGCACACCGCAAGATGGTGATGCTTTTCCAAGAAAGGAAATAGTTGTTTGATCGCTGTGGGGATTCAGGGCAAGCACAAGCGCTTCATGAGAAAAAACACTCTCTCTGCCTGATGTTTTGGGTCACTACCTGCCTCTGATGGCTGTATGGAAAATTAGTGCTAACTACTCTGAAGTGGCTAATGGAGCTCTGCTAGGATCATTGATGGCAGAATCTGTTTTCTATTGCTCTTTTGCATTCATGTCCTAGGGATATGACAAGAAACGGTTAAATCATGAAGAAAAAATATACACCTTTTATGAATCTTTGAAATTAGTCTTGGCAGGGAAGGGAGCCTAGGATGGTAACAGTTTCTCTCTTACTACTAGCCTGGAAACAGAAGTAGACTGTGTAGATTAGACCCACCTCTGTTTCACCTTTTACCCACGGTGTTTCTTGCTTTAATGGTGTATCCCAGAATTTTATGTGGTAGATCATCCTGCTTGAGACATTCCACTTCAGTATTGCATATTCACTGCAGAGACAGTGACAGAATTTATCTGTAATAGGAAGCCAAGTATATTCCATTTATGATACATTCTCTTTCTACAATTAAACATTCAATTATTTAAGCATCTTCTTGGAGAAACATGCATCCCAGTGCTTAGATGAGAGTGTAAGAAGGTAGCATTCACACATGAAAAATAAAACAGACAGGTGAATCTCAGTCTTCATTATCCTGGTCATATCCTATCATTCCTCTGTTTTTGTGTGAAATCTCATGACTGTGTGAATCACAAGAACTTCAGGTGTAATTACTTGCTTTGCTTTTCTTGGTTCTGAAAGAAAAGGTTTCTTATTCAGTTGGAGGGTATGGTTCATTGACACAAACTAGATTTTTCTCGCTTACCCTCTTTACTTTCTCCCTCCCACCCCCAGTAAGATAACTGAAGTGTTTTCTACAGTTTCAACACGAGTACATTTTCCAAAGAAGCATTTTTGATTCAAATTCTGAACAAAAAGGATTTGTGAAGTCCCGCTTAATATCTTCAAGGTATTACTTTGGATGAAACTAATAATTTAATAGTTTTTTTAAGTCAATGAACTCTTTTTGTAGCCTTTGGATACTCTATTCTACCATGCAATGCATGCGTTGAAAAAATGCATTTTATTTAGTTCATTATTAAATCCTTTTCACTTATCATCTTCATAGTCTGCATTGCAGGTTAGCAGTAGTACTAACATAGCACACTACTGTTGTGCCAATACTGACCAAAGCAAATGAACTGTGAGATAACCTTTGTAAAAATCCGGTATTTTACAGTGGGTTTGGTTTACAAGATTTCCTGTAATTTGCTTGATATTTCTTTTTTTTAGTTCCTATTTTTCTTGTGATAAAAGAGTTAAAGGTGGCAAAGATGAGGTACTGTTAGACAAGTAGGATGAGTCCTCTTCAAAATCCTCTTTTTTTTTGCAAGATGCAATTTGGTATTTTGCATTAGTAGAGATGTAGCATAAGAAGAGCTTCTTTTTCCATAGCCAAAGAATAATCTATGATTAATAATAGAAGAGGCAAAATTTAAGGTGATATCAAGTAATTTTTAAGGTGGCAGAATACCTATCAAACTTTTATTTTAGAAGAATATTCACTTATGTGCAAACTTATGTTTTTTTGGAAAGATGTTTTGAAAATATAGAACTTTATTTATATGGAGTTTGGAAAACTAAATTTCCTCTCAACCTCTCACATTCTTCAAAAAGCCCTCTTTCAGAAGGCTGTAGAACATCTGTCAATCTTCTGTATCTTGTCCTGTTGCTTGACAGGCAGCTTTTTTTTAAAGAAGCAGATTATCTCGATCCATAGCATCTTCCAAAGTAATGATACGCATTTTATGCAACTGAGTAAGTTTCAGAACTTTTACAGAGCATGAGAGACACCTGCTACTGCAACAAGTGCCTGTATGGGTGAGGTCTTTTATGGTGAGAGGAGGCATGATCAATTTTCTGGACAGGGGCTGCAGGTAGGATTGTCTGCAGCCTTTGGCAAGGCAGCTTATTGTCAGAGCTCCATGAACCCTTTGGTGGTGATATTGAGAGGCCACGAGTGCAGGTGGGAGCCCCTCACTGAAACTTCCACCCTTGTGCTGCCTTCCCTGGTGGAGAGCTGCTGCCTTCCTGATCCTCCATAAACCTCTCTCTGGCTCACTGTCCCTTTCCATGGTAGGTAAGAATCCTGCCCGGGTTGGGTGCTAGCAATTGCTGTCAGAGCTTATAGGGAACCTTAAGTTCACCCTGGCCATGAAGAAAACTTTCACAGTTGCAGAGTGAGAAAATAAGAGGGGTGGCCCCTTTATGGGTTGAGGGCACTGAACTCTTGTCAGCACCAGCTGCCACAGGATGGTTTAAGTGACACCAGTGGGGACTGGAATTGGTTTTGGTGGGCTGAGCAGCCTCCATGGGGAAGCTCAGACTCCAGCCAGACCTTCACACAAGGAGGGAAAGGAGAAGCCAGCAGAGATGTGCAAGGAGGAAATGGGAGAGGAATGTGTAAAAGCTGTAAATCCTTCCAGCATACATAGTAGTGTGGTACTTGTTCTTCCTAGATGAGTGTGATTTAACTTCCCCAACACTGCTGGTAACCATTCCCACAGCCACTTTGCTCTTAGCAAGCCTTTTCTTTGTTCTGGAGTGAATTTTTTTTGTGCTTAAAAGGTTATCAATTCTGCAAATTTGCAGGCTGCCCTGTATGGAAACTATACTACTGTTTGCATCAAGAGGTTTTGTTTACTAAACTGAATAATAGTTAAACATAATTTATTGTAATTATTCACCAACTAGTAATTTAAAAAGCAAAAACCTTGGTACTGTGTGCCAGGTGCCTAAAGAAGTTCAGTTTTAACCTTTATTAATAATGTTCTCATGGCTTTAATTCTCATAATGGCCGGATACTGTGATGCACATCAAAGAAATTTTGGTTTTAAAAGCAATGGTGAGTGATACATGCTGCATTGACTCCCCTTTGATCACCACCCGCAGCACAAGTAAATCTCATTAATCAATATTTTCTCTATTTCCTCCTTGCCTTTCTGTCAGTGCCAGAGATCTGTTTCCAATTTACTATGCTTTGTTTCAAATGAGGGGAAGATTTTTATTGGCTATCTTCTGTCTAAAAGGTAAAGTTCTCATTACTTTAAGAATGAAACTATATCTGTTGTAACTAGGGCTTGATCTAAGCCTCCTCAGCTTGAATGTCAAATTGGGAATATTGAAGCAATCAGAACAGACATAAGCCTGTGAGCAATCCGTTGGCCAGGATTCATTCACATAAAATATTTGGTGTGCCCTTGCCAACCGGAGACAAATTAATAAAAGTCGCAGTCTGTTCACAGACAATTCTTGAGAAAAGTGATAAACTTGCTGAATAAATTGTGACTTACACGTCCACTTCCAGTTGTGACTAGAAATCACTATGGGTAACTGGTGTACGTTCCATGCAAGCCTGAGACACAGTCCTCTTTCATTTCCTCCTAAACTATTTTGTAGTTTTGTTATGAGACTCTACACACTTGCTGCTATGGTGTGAATGAGTAACCTGAGGAGCAGTTTCAGTGTAGCTTTCAAATAATTGTGAGGCCTTTGGATGAAAGTCTCTGTTGAAAACTCCAGTCATTAGCAGTCTCCATCTCCACATTACCTAAAACCTACCTTCCATAAAGCCAAGTATTTGGACTGTATATAACCCCAGTATATGGGATCATTGGGTGCTTCGAAGCACTGTCTGCCCTGGAGAGGCAGAGGAAATCCAGTGGTGGCAAGGAGTCACATCTGCAGAACAAACTTGGGGACTGTGTGTACACAGTGTCTAAAATACGATGTTTTTAAGGTAAATTAAATTGCTTCTAGAGGTGCTTTATTCCTACCATGTTTTAGCTATGCTCTACTGACCAGTACTTCAAGCGCGTTATCTGTTTTGAGTCTTGTGTCAAACATGAAATGCAGCTTCACCTCTTACCATTACATACACTTGTGAGGGCCTTTTATATCTTTTCTACTTTTTTTTTTTCTTTTCTGTTTCCCCATGTATGTTTTCTATTTTATTTCAGTTCCTCAGTGCCAGACATTCTGGTGCATCTGCTGCCACCAGTGAATGGCTGTGCCGGGAAAATCCAAGTCCTTGGGGGTGGAAAGAGAGAGAATGGATGATTATTTTTCCATTCCATTGAACAAAGCTGGCTTCTGTTGCCATTTTTAACACTCCAGTATTACTGGAATTAATTTGATGCATCTGTTCCTGAATTACCTCCCATAGTTCTAGGCCTAACTAACTTCCAAACCACTGTTGATTTAGGCCTGTTTGTTCCAATCCATGTTGTATTCCCACAAACTGTTTGCTATTTTAAAGTAGTTTAATTGCTTTTTAAATCCTTCAATATTAAAGTTGCAATAAATTTCAAACTTCATTATGTTATTAAACATATGTCTCTTGATTCCATCTACTGCTGTATAAAGCCTGGCACCTATCACTTTGTACAAGTAAATTATGAATATTCATATTCCAGAGCTTGGCCAGTGATAGTTTACTGGGAAATCCTCTGTGTAGCATTCTTTCTGTAGGGATTCTCCAGATCCCAGCTTAACTTAGATCTATTACTGTTGACTCAAACAGCATAAATGTTAAAAGAATAAATGCCTGTTGGTCACAGATAACATTTTCTCACAATTAATCCTTGTAGGTAGCATGCCATTGACAGATAGTTTCTTCACCTTGAAAGTGATGTCTTTGTACTTAGCACTGAGGGGAGATAAAGATTCACTTAATCAATATACATTTGAGCTGATTTTGTTGAACACATGTAATTTCATTTGACTGGTGTCATTGTAGCTCATCCTCTGTGAGCTTCCAGAGTTACATTTCTTCTCCTTGGTTCTTATGCATGGATTAATTCAGAAGCAGGAGGAGCAAGGTGGGAGAGAAGTGTCTTGTAAAGAGGGATTAAAGAGGCAGTTCTGAAACTGACATTAAAAGCTAAGGCATCCTATTAAAAAAACAGTCTTTAAACATGCTGCTCAGGAGATCTATATTTTCTGCCTTCTTCAGGTTAAATCAATTTAACTCTCTAGTCAGTATTTCACCCTTCCCCTTCCCTTTCCCTTGCCCCAGGAAACAGAGCTGAAAACACAGTGGGAGACCTAAAAGCTTCCCCGAATCTTGGTCCAGCCTGGGACATAAATTTAGCACAGCATTACATTACACTTCCTATGGCCCTGAGAGGCCGATATGATGGCCAAGAATAGCTGAAATAGAGCAATGCTCTGGCCATGTTCCCTCAACCTCTCTCACACTGGGAACCAAAGAAGGAGAGGTACAGAGTTATTGCAAAGGTCCGTCCCATGCTGCTTGGGGAAGCCAGCTGCAGTAGTGGTGCCCTCCCTCCTGCATGTACTAATGCAGATGATTTACACCACCAGAAAGGGCTAGCGTGCATTTGACATGCTCAGTAGCTGCTTTTAAATAGGTTGCCTATATCAGGAATGAGAATAGTGAGAAGTCCAGAGGCATTTTAGATTTATTTTAGGCTAGGAAGAGGTAAAAGAGTGTAGGTTTGATATGTACCTTCTCCTAGCATTTCCATTAAATCTAGTCAGAGTTTCATGCTATCCACAGTTAGGCTAAAATCTATTGGAGAGTCTATTTTTTTTTCTTTTTTTCTTTTCCTAAAGCTTGTTGTAAAAATAACCACTTCACCAGGTCAAACGCATTTTTCATATCAAAAGGTTAGACTTTTTAATGAAAGAAAGCATGTGGCTTTCAAAAAACCCAAAACTGTAAATAAAATAATTTTAGCCATTTCAGTTCTAAAACCTGGTATTTTAAAAATCAAGTAAAATGCATACCTGTATTAAAGGATTTTATTTTGGTTTTAGTTTATTTATTCTGCTTTTCCTTTATATGCATGAAAGCACAATAGGTTCAGTTAGGCTGTTTACAAGCACCAGCTCAACAAACCCAGGTCACTCCATTTAAGGGATAAACTCCTTGGCTTTAAAACATCACTGAGGGTCACCCACTTGAGCAAGGGAGGCAGAACAGGTGGTAGGGTTCCAAAAGAACATTTCTGTTCTCTGTCCCCCCTTTTAAACCCTAAACTAGGCTGGACCTTTCCAACATTGCACTGATTTTGAGCATAAGGGGTTTCTATGAATAAATGTAACTACTTGATTTTGTCCTTCTGAAAGAGGAATGATGGTGCTAAACTTTCTTATTTTGGTTGGGGAAAAGCAATATTGCAAACCTGTTGTTTCCAGGTTATTATTCTGTTTCTGAGTAGTTCCATCAATGAACAAATGGTTTCCTTAAGCGTTGCTTATACTCTACTGAAGGAACATTGAGAAGGAAATTCTTCTTGGTCCTTTGCTTCAGAGCATATTCCAAGGTATGTTTGATATGGAAACTGGGCTTCTTAGGGAGAAAAATGCATACTTTCAGTAATGTTCATCTATACTTTTTTGCATGTAAACCAGGCAAAATTTATCATTTTTCTTTAATGTGCAAAATACTGCAGTGCACCTTCCCTTTGAGGAGACAGTAACTGGCCAACCTTAAATCAGTAGGTTTAACCTGAATCTGAAGACTAAATCCCATTCCTTAGAAACTTCAGAAATTTCCAAGTGTTGCTGTGCTTAACTTTTTTTCAGCTCATCACTGTGACATGATAACTTCTGCAACCTCTTTCTGTCTCTCCAGCACCAGATGAGGTTGGGTTGCCATCATGGATGTGACAGTATCATTCTGCATTCACTTCATGTAGCTGGAATCACTCTGCACAAAGCTGTGGCATCCCCTTTTAACTGAAGGCTTCAGGTGTGCTCTTTGTAGCTCTGTGCATTATGATTGCATGGTATGTGAGTGGGATAAACACCCAAACTGGGGAATAAAAACGGTGTGCATGTGTGTATCCTCACATGAGTTAGAAAGGCTGTAAATGCTTCTGTGGGAAGAAAGGAAAAGGAAGTTCTGCTGCCAGACCCAGCTGTCAGCTCTATTCTTTTCAAGTACTTTTAACCTACCTTTGTGCCCATGAATACTAAAGATCAGGTTGGTAATGTATAAAATAGGAGGATTTAAAACCTACTTTTCCTGGAAGTGCCTGTGCCAGATGCAAGAGAAGTAGTCATGCTGAAATTGAAAACTAATTTTTTTCTGTGCATTCATGGTTTTTAAAAGCAGCTGATTCCTTTTGGCAACAAGCAGAAAATATGTATATTGCATGATTTTTATTTTTTAGTGCTCAGGGTGCTTAGGAAAATGAGTCCTATTAACTTTCAATGAACTCGTTCAGCTCAGCCCTAAAGATGTTTTGGGTATTTTTCCCTCTATGAGAGAGTCCAAAAGGTTCCATATCATATTCAGTGGAAACACTGTTCATGTTTTCTTTACTGTTTCTACAGTTTGTGAAAACGAGCTTGTGTGAAATTAAATCTGTTTCCTTCTGTCTTTGCTCCTGCCAGTTCTTGCCATTTCTTCCCTGGCCAAAGCCTCTATTACAGCAAAAGCATGGCATTTTTCCTGCAGCTGGAGGAAACAAAATATAGATTAACTTCAGTCCTGTGTTTTTGGAAAACCTTTTCTTGGCCTAATGGAGGAGATCATAAATAACCTTTGGCTTCTGTTTCAACCAACGTTTCACCTGGGAAGATCAACTATAGATCTAATTTTCCATTTTCTGTGGTTGGTACTAGTAGAAGACAAAAACAAAACGGTAAACCCACTGGGACTTACAAAGGTGACAGGAATAGCAGGGAAGCTACAGAGGGAAGTATTCTCTCTAATCGTGGTTTGTAGTTGGTTTTTTTTTGTGCATGACTGCATGACCAAAGAGCACTTGTCATTGAGAATCACCCACTGGTCCGTGTGTAGTGTAGTCCTGGGTGATGGATGTGGCACCATGCACTACCTCTCAGCCGGGGATGTTTGCATATCATATTGGCACACAAAGCTTTTCAGTCTGACTTGGCTCCGCTTGACTGTTGTTATTTCTGGTTTACCTCTGTGTAAACTAAACCACAGGGATGTTAAGTTCATCCAGGCTGAGCAGCTCGTTTGCTTTACATTAGCATAAGTCATATACAGAAAGTCCCTGAATCCAGACTCACACGATAAATTACAGCACTGCATTAGCACTTGCAGCTGCTGATTGATGAGCCAGTATCAAGTGCTACGTCACCTACACTGACTTTTGGGTGATTAAGTTGGTTTGGGTATTCAAAGAATTATATTAAAACATTTTAAGTGTGTAGAAACTTGGCTTAGGAATTGGTCCTTTTTCCTTATGCTCCTTGTGTAGTAATAAGAAAGAGAGAAATAAGTTCATGCTTTTCATGACTGTTTAAAGAAATAAGGCATCAAATCCTATCAAATCTGAGTAGGCTTCTGGCTTACATGTCCATAGTTAGAGACTTAACATAGAAGGTGTGAGCAATTAAGGAGAAATTTATCCGGACAACTAAAATGCATGCTTATTTAGCTAAGTGCATTTCTCTAACCAGGCTTGAAACTGGTAGCAGATGGGTGTCCACGTAAAGGGATAATACAACAATCCTTATAGTAGGAACAAGTAGAATTTTGGTATTATAACCAGAAAGATGAGTGTGTCAAGAAAGATGAGTGTGTCAAACTCTTACAAGCTGAATTGTTTATTTAGTGTTTTTTCAAAGTCTGCTGAAATAAGATGGTTATCTTCAGAATTCCACCCACTGAAATATGTGGATTTCTGTAGTTATCTGGTCCTGTATCTTATATTTTTTGTGAGCTGGAAAAAAAGCAGAGCTTTTCTGGAAGGATGCTTGCACTGAAGTTTCAGGGTTGTCTGCTGAGTTAGATTCACTATTTGGCTGTGGAAATGATCCCCAACCTATCAACAACTTTATACACTGACAAACTTAAACTTACTTGGAAGAGTACTGATTTTTTTTTTTCTATATACACACAGTAGATTCGAAAGAGTTTTTTATATAGTTCAGTTCAAGTAGTTAAAGAAAGAAAGCATGAGAAATGTAAACATTGTTTACATGAGCTGTTTTCTATTAGTTAACTTCTGCATATCAAACAGACTGTTGCCAGCACTTTGCATGCTGTTCCCTTTCCCCATAAGCTTGTTTGCCAGATACAACATAGGTTAAATGGTGGGAAAAATAATCAGGGGAATCAAGTCTTGATATAAACTTCTACTGCTATGTACATGTCTGGCACTGGCACACCTGGGAACATGTTTACAGGAGCAACTGAATCTACTGCATAAACACAAGGAACTAGACTGCTGAATTACCTCATTGAAGCATTCTACTGCATGTATCTGGAGATTTTGGGTAATAACGTTAAACAGGATCTCTGCACTGCTTTACACCTTCCTGGATAACTGGTAGTCAAAAACTTCACTGTTAGCTGGGTACTTGTAGCCTGCTCCTTGGCATCCAGCCCTGGTATTCTTTTGTCTCGAATCTGCATAGCAGTTATCACATTGGCTCAGCACAGAGAAGGAGTAAAAACATTTTTTAAAAAGTGCAAAGGAAGAAGTAGAATTAAGATAAACATTTACATAACTGGGGAAAATTACCCAGGAAGGACTGGAAATCTGATGACATTCTGTTTACTTAGTGCAGTATTAAAACAGTTTGTGAGAGATACAAAACAGAACACTTCGTATAAATCACTATGAGTGTAAGGACCTGTGAAGCAAGACAGTAAACCCTAAAATTATCAAGATGACTCAGCATAATAGAACTTACCCAAGACATTATTTTGAACAATACCTTTACCAAAGCCGTCTTGAGAAATGGAAGACAGTACACAGCTTCATGTTAAGGAAAGATTTTAGGTACTCTATAAGTAGCATTTTGCATCCTCTATGTGTACCATCCATGAGGATGATCAGAGGGTTTAAACACCTCCCATTAAAAGATAGGCTGAGAAAGTTGGGGCTGTTCGGCCTGGAGAAGAGAAGCCTGAGTGGAGACCTCATAGCCTTTCAATGTCTGAAGGGGGCCTACAAGGATGCTAGAGAGGGACTCTTCAGTAGGGACTGTAGTGGTATAACAAGGGGTAATGGGTTTAAATTTAAAAAAAGGAAGTTCAAGTTAGATATAAGGATATACCGTGAGGGTGGTGAGGCACTGGAATGGGCTGCCCAAAGAAGTGGTAAATGCTTCATCCCTGGACGTGTTCAAGGCCAGGTTGGATGGAGTCTTGAGTGACACGGTGTAGTGTGAGGTGTCCCTGCCCATGACAGGCGGGGTAGGACTAGATGATCTTAAGGTCCTTTCCAACCCAAACCATTCTATTATTCCATGATTCTATCTGCAAACTTTGCCTCTTCTAACCAAATTCAGGTGTTGTTATTCTATAAATCCAGGTCTTTCTGGGACTTGAAAAGGTACGTTCTTGCTTCATTTTTGTTAGGATACTGTTACTAACATTAGATAATCATAAGACCTATTTGCACTTTTCACTGAATTTTGCCAGTAGAGGTAAAGTTGTGCAAAATCTAGGCTCTATGTTGACCAGTTCATTTGTTTGCTCAACACAACCTGACTTTGATGCCTCAGAAATGTATTCACCCTTTTATGACATTGGACTCCATCTAAGAGTTGCACCCTGTTTTTTCTGAAGCAGAGTTTTTTCACTGGAAACCTACCACAATATTTGTCTCTTCTTTATAAAGATTTTCATGCCCTCAAATTACAGTTAGATGTTTTCTTTCAAGATTTTCCTAAACAGGATTTTTCAAGAGTTAAAGTACAGTTGCAGTATCGGAGGAGGTGCTGGCAAGCATGGAAATGGATGTTCCCTATTTTGGCTGTGGTACTCTAGCAACCCTCTTGATTACAACTTGTCGTGTGTGAAAGCAAGCATCAAACCAATCAGATAGGTAAGGCTGGAAAGAAGTAGCTAAAGAGGTCTGGGAAAAATCCACAATTGGGAGATCTAAGCAAAAAAGAAGTTGGAAAATTATTAATGTACAGATGGATTAGAAATCCTTCTCCAATGAAAAAAGACCACAGCGGCCACAGATTTCTCAGTTTTTAAATAAAATTAAAAGATCACTTCTTTAACCAAAACTTCTCAATAATAGCATAAGACAAGCATATTAATTAAAATAACATAACCACCCTTCTCACTGCCTGGGAAGAGAGAGAAAAATAGTTTTGTGCACAACTTAAATTTTGTAATAAATACTGTGTAAGAACATAAGCTAGATAACATATGTCATGATAAATAGAGTCTAGTCTACCAGGAGGCATTTATTAATAAAAACCACAGCGACAGCCAAAACAAACAGGCCTCCACAGAGCTCAAGTTTCTGCTTCGTGCTTGTTATTTGCCAGTGATGTCCAAAGCTCTGTACACAGCAATGAGACGTATAGTAGCTGAGCAATAACTCAGAAGATGGATACAAACTACTCATTTACGCCAGTAGATACGGAGACACAGGAAAGACTCTGGCACTAGATGAGATGAGAGAGTGGAGAAGAGGAAAGTAAGGCTAATGAAGCACAGTGAACTCTGAAGCGTGACAACTGTGAAAGAAGTCCTGGGAGGAGGAAGGATGAGTTGCTTGAGTGCTGGAGCTGATTTATTCAGTTTTTGTGGGAATGAAAACTAGCTGCAGATCCCAGTCCACTGTCAGTTCTGAACATCTGGACAGATTCTGGACTTGTATCCAAATGCTATGTTCCTCTTTCCTTCTCACAATTTCTTGCCCTTCTCTTTGTTTGTCTTATGTGTCTCTGCTCAGTGACAGATGCATGCTCCTTGAAAACGTACTGTTTGAGGATTTCCCTGTAGGAAATGTTTCTGGACTTTGTCAAGTCAATGAGGGGCTGGTCCTTAGATCAGTACCTGTGATCAGTGTGGCACAGTGCCCAGCCCTATGAGATGGCAGTAAGATGTAAATGCACCTTTCTCCAACTTATTTTTGTCAAAGCAGCAGTGTTCAAAACACCAGGAGTATGTCAGGGGATTTTTGGTGCTCTAATCATGGTCATATCATATCTTACTTTATTTAGTTTTATTTTGTTTCATTATTTCGGCCTCTGGAAGCAGGGTTTGTTTTCTTCTCTGTTGTTGTGGGTTAACCTCAGCTGACAACTAAGCACCATGCACTCCCCCCCACCTCTGGATGGGGGAGAGAATAGGAAGAGTAAAAGTGAGAAAACTTGTAGGTTTAGATAAGGACAGTTTAATAAGTGAAACAAAAGTGTTGCGTGCAATCAAAGGAAAACAAGGAATTCATTCACCACTTCCCATAGGCAGGCAGATGTTCAGCCATGTCCAGGTCTGCATCATGTGATATGTAGTTGTTACTTGAGAAGAGAAAAACACCATCATTCTGAATGTCCCACACTTCCTTCTTCCCCCAGCTTTTACTTCTGAGTATGATATTATATGATATGGAATACCTCTTTGGTCAGTTGGGGTCAGCTGTCTCAGCTGTGTCCCCTCCCAGCTTCTCATGCACCCACTCTGCTCATTGGTGTGGTGGTGTGAGAAGCAGAAAGGGCCTTGACTGTAAGCACTGCTCAGCAATAAGGAAAGCATGGGTTTATTATCAGCACTGTTTCCAGCACTAATCCAGGACACAGCCCCACACTAGCTACTATGAAGAAAACTAGTTCCATCCCAGCCAAAACCATCACACCTTTGTAAGCAAATGACTCAAAGGCCAGTAAAAATGTAACCCCTTCAAAAAGTGTAAAGCTGAGCCTTTCCCTGTAGTGTTATGGCAAGTTAGTTTTCTGTCTTAAGATCATAAGCTATTTTTGGCATTAAAATACAAATAAATAAATAAACAGGAAAGTTGTACACGCACCCAGGGGACTCCCTCAGCTAAGAAAATCAAAAGTACAAGTACTTTTCTGATCACAGAAAGGAGAATGGGAATATGTTTGGAACAATAGCAGTCAATTTCAGAAATGCTGTGATTTATTAAGCATGGCAGCTTCAAATTTTTGAGGTATGTGTAATATAATTTGTCTTCCCTTCCCTTTTCCCCAAACAGAAAAAAAAATTGTTTGAATAAAGACACGATTCACATGATGAGGTATGTTAAAGGAGTAGGGAAATATTGATTCATAACAATTTGCTCTGCTTTTCTCTGAAACAGATTAATAATTGTCTTGCTATTACTATTTTTATTTATATTTTTTTTTTTTAGAAATGGTTTATCACTTCCCCACAGGTTAAAAGCTTTTTACACACATACTGATAAGAGCAAGACGAGCATTCCCTCTCAGGCCATCTAATATTCAGGCATATGACGAGCACATGTCTCTGTATTTCCTCTTTAAGACACAGAGTATCATAACTGAATTTATTTTCCATTAGGATGGTGTTAAGTAGCTGTTACCAATAACATAAATTAAGAGTACTGTAATATAATTCTTCCACAGAAGTGGTATTTGAAGAGATTTCTTCTTAGATGGGGAGGCTTCCTGATCCATAGTTTCCAGGGGTTCATTTCTCACAGAAGAAACTCCCTTCCTAAATACACAGAGCTGAGCTTGCTGTTGACTTACTGATGTGTTAGCAGTTCTTGGCATTTGGAAGTAAAATATGTAAAAGTGATTGGTGTTGAAGCTTAGGCTGGGGAAACAAAACCAATTCATATCTAATCTCTTGCTCAGCTTTTGCACTTGGGAGGTCTCTGGCATACTAGAACAATCAAACAAAATTGGCTGCCAAAATAAAAAGTCATAACAATCTACTTAGCAAACTGGCCAGTTTTGCTGGAAGATCTAACAGTTGATCTTAGGACATCTGCCTTTACTGTCTCTGTCACTCAGTAAAAATATGTTTATTCCTAATTAAGTTTGCTTCTCCCCATACTCAGTGGGGCCATTTTTGTTGTCCTACCTGGTTCTGACTCTTGTTGACCATGAAGCTGCCTCCATCAAAAATGGTGGACTGGACTTTTGCCTTTCTTTTTCACATGATCCTCTTAGTTGTCTCTATCTCATGTCAAATCCTGCTTTGCCCCACTATGGCTGTTCCCTGGAAGCTCAGTTGCAGAAAAACAGTCCTTGTCACCTATTAAGAGATTAATCATCTTCATGTTGGAAACCTTTGGCCAAAGGTTGTGATCTGCCATCTCCTCTCTTTTTTCTCACTTGCTTCAGTATTGGGCAGGGCTGGAGTGGTATCAGTACCCAGAAGGGTTGTTCTGGGACAATGGAAGCAGCAAATGTAGCCAGAATCAGGCTATGACTCACTGCACCAGAGTCCTCGTGCCGTGCTGGATGGGGTCCTGCCAATGCTCCTCTCTGTGACTGGGGATGTCATAGCTGGTTTTGGCAAGATGTGCACAATAATTACTGAGTGGGTTAAGGAGGAAATATAAAATAGCTGGAGATTCAACCTTAATGAAAGCAGGGCTATTTTATTTCAGTGTAACTGTTTTCCCTCAAGCTAACTCACGTATGGCTTTTTTGCAGTTATGCCTCTCACCCTGTTTCATCCCAGAAAGCTAAATCTCCGTTTTGCCATGCCACTTCATCATCTAATTGTTGGTTCTATGCATTATGTGTGATGGTGCTTTGGCACAGAAGGCAGAACTGATCCCTTTTGCAAGGCCATTAACTCGGAGCTACCTACAGAAATGAATGTGTATAGAACTTCAGCATTACTTTAATCAGAGTATTTCATATTCATGAACATATGCATAAAGAGAGCTGTGTAATTAAGATCATTCATAATGCTGTAGGGTATTCAAGCTAAGATAAAAAGGTTAACTTGTTTTTTTAAGGGCACAAATCAAACCCCTGGTGTGGTTATGAGTGCTTGATCCAGTGTGTATGTTCAGAGGAAGATTTAATGGTTGTGCTGCAGTTCTCTGAGTACATGTAACAAGAATAATAATGCTTTCTGATAAATAACATGTTAATTTTGCTCTGCATTGATGGCTGTAACCAAGGCTAAAGCTCATTAATATGCATAATAACTGCATTGGATCAATACATTCACCTTTTTCTGAAGGGAAAAAAACTCCACAGAAGGTATAAAGGATATGCACAGTATCATAGCATCTTGCTGTTTGCCTAACTCATTTAGAACCTAGGAAGCTGTCCTTCACCTAAAATAAGATCTGCTGTGGGAAAGCAGAGTTTTGTCCCTGTAAGTCTGCAAATTGTACTTATGTACTTAACTTAAAAATGTTTCTTCTGTATTTTTAACACATCATGCAATTAATAGTCAGTTCTGTATTCCCTTCTGGCTTAAGTTACAAAGAAAGAAGGCATTCAACGTGGTTCTCCTTGTTTTCCACAAATCTCACAGCAACTTGACATGAAATTGTTCAAGAGGGAGGCTCAAGAACTGATCTGGGAAGGCTTGAGAAACAGTTTATCTGTTGATGTAGACTGAGCCCACAGCTTTTTGGGAGAATTTGGCACTTCCCTTAAGAAAATTCATCTGAGGGAGAGGCTGTTGGATAGGAAAACACCATCTCCTCCAGTCTCTTGATGAAGTGCAGATCTTGCCTACAAAGGAAGCAACAGTTTTTAATCCTATTTCCTTGCATGCTGGTTCTGCGATCCTGGAGACAAACCTGGCAGCATCTGTTAATGTATTATGCTATCAATCCCTTCTCCCTTTAGTGCAGAAATCTCTATGGGACTTGTGTATCCCAATCCCTTAGTTCCTGACTCAGTCCCATGCAGTCTTCAACTTTAACCATTTTGTGAAAGTGGGAATGATATTGATAGATTAATGACCTGGGTGGGTGGATCTGAAGGGTTTGTTTGGGGTTTAGATTTGCACACATGCCCCTGCACTCATTTTTCTATCACTTTACAAAACCAACCAACCAACCAAACAAACAAACAAAAAAAACCAACAACAAAAAAAAAAGTCCTTTTAAATTTTGGTTTACCACTCTCATTTTCCAGTCTAATGGTTTTTGAACCTCACAGACACTCATTTACAGTTGCAGTGAAGGCTAACTAGCAGTTTCTCTATACTTAGGAAATGTTAACCTGATTTTTGCCGTGTTCATTTCTATGCCTGCACAAATGCTGCTCTGCATGGCGCTGGGAGACCTGAAAGGCTGATGTAATCTGATATAGTAATGTTTGTATCTCTTCCCAATGAGACAGACATTAAAACACTTCTCTAAAAGTTTTGCATGGATGAGAGGATGGGTTTCAGTTTAAGACATATTTTAGTCCCTTAATATAAAGGTATCAGCACATCACCTAGGAGCTTGTGTTTCTGTTTTACTCAGTACAGGTCTAGTAAGTGTCATCCGGAAAGTCTAGAGAGCTAAGCAGTTGACAAGTCACTAAAGCCTTGTTTCATACACAGGCATGAGTTCCAGTGTGTGCTCCCAGCAGTACCATACCTGGCCTCGAACGACTCCAAGACAGCCTGTGTCTTACATCTGTCAGCCCCATCAGGAAGTCTCAGAAGACAGCAGGCATCCAAGCTTGAACAACTTAACTGAGCCCTAGCTGTTTATATTAGGATGAGCTGAGGTAAGTGAGCTACTCTGTTGCAAGCTCTCAAAGTTCAGTTGCCTGATTTGCCTGGTTCTGCACTAGGTTGTAGGTAAAGTGTAGGTAAACCTTATTCTACAGCAAAACTCCACCTTGAATGCCAGGAAAATTCCAAGCAGTTTAACAAGAAAAAACAAATTGTCTCTGATGTTTTCGTCAAGTTCTAAACAAGATTATTCTTGATTTGCAAAACTTAACCAGATACTGTTGAATGGCTGTCACCCCGTATTGGTCATGAAATCACTGGTGGGTGAACTGACACAATGTCTAGCTCACAGAGCAGTAAATCAGGTTTGTAAAGGAGTCTGAGATTCGCTAAAGAAAGAGACTGTTAAACATAAGACCATAATGATGAACACAGAAGTCCTTCTCAATACATTGCATGCTTCATTTAGAAAATTCACAGAAGCTTAAGAACAAATGATGGTCATACATTGCAGCACTTATAGAAATTTAAATTTTAATAAACTTCTGAACTTTTTTTCTTGACATCCAGATCCATTAGTTATTTAGCTTCTTTATCTGTTCTCGTGCCTAAAGAAATACCTTTGCAATTGTTAGGTCTAGATGTTTTGCAAAGCATAAACTGGCAAATGAGAATTATATCTTTGGCATTAGACATTAATGAAGGTTTTGTGTGAAAGCTAAAAAATTTTGCCATAGAATTTTCCATGAATCGTAATGGATACATGGTTAAACATCCCATAATGCAACTCATAATTACTCTCCTTAGGAGTTCTGCCACTGCCTTCTTTCCCTGTACTGAGGTTTCTGCTGTTTTTTTCTTGCCCAGGGAGGTTGTGGAGTCTCCTACGTTGGAGATATTCAAGGCCTGCCTGGACAAGTTCCTGTGTGATGTACTCTAGGTTACCCTGCTCTCACAAGGGGCTGGGGTGATCTTTCAAGGTCCCTTCCAACCCTTAGGATTCTGTGATTCTTTTCTTTTTCTTTCTTTTTTTTTTTTTTTT
>NDXB01000979.1:416799-439096 GCA_002631895.1 Agapornis roseicollis
TTTTTTTTTTTTTTTTTCTATTTGTTTAAAGAAGTTTGGAACTATTCTGATTTTCTGGGGGGTCAAATTTTGCATTAATTTACTTACCTCTGTCTTGTGATGTTAGAGTTGAAGAAAATGATGTACGAAATTACAGCTAGACCAAAATTAGTTTAGAAGGATGATTTCTGTCAATATTATGATCTTTTCTTTTTCCTATTTCTACAGAAGTATAGGATAAAATAGAATTCAAAATTGTACAATCCTTTCTATTTAGGGATCACAAAAAGAAGGGCTCTTCCAAAGGACTAATATTTGTTGTTTCTTATTTCCGTTAGTCATCTGAAGCCCCAGTCAAAATCATAGGCATGTTATTCTAGGCATCAGTTTAATACGTAGAAGCAATATAGAAGCAAATCTTGCTCAGTTAACCTTTTTAGAGTCAATTGAAATAGAAAACAAGAAAAAAATTTACTATCCACTCTCTTACAGGTAGCTTAAACTTTATCTTCACTGCAAAAAAAGCCACACAAGAAGTGTTCCTGGATCAAGATTGCTAACTGAAATGAAAATTCTAGTCAAGTGAAGGAGCAGAACCCATAGCTATTTCAAATTATGTAGCTACAATGGTGAAGATGAGACTTGTAAGCATAAAATGTGCTGCCTAGAATTGTACTTTGACAAAAATTACTTGACGTAAAAAGCATCATCCCCTAGTCCCCCCATCCTCCACTGCTAATACCTTAGCAAAGGGGTTTAGTGTTCTTATGAGGCCTTTTATTGTGTGTAAGAATTAATTCCTGTCTCTGGAATCCTGATTCAATGATTTACTAATTAGATCACCCCCCTCTTAGTTCATTAAAAAAATAACCCAAAAACACACTCCATCATTAGGATGAGCTCTGAGTACTTGTAACTTCATATTCATTTCATAATGCTGCACTTGATACTGAACAGAGGTGAGAAACAAATTAAATCTAAATCACCATTAAAAAAGTTAAATATATATTTGTTAAAGTCTTTCTTATTCTCTGAAAAGATATTGCCTGCTTTTATTCTATGTTCTTATGAAAGAGACTGTACAAAGGGCATTTGTATGAAAAATGCAGTTCAGAAGATCAATTAAGCTCTTATTCACTTTCCGTATCTGATCGATTTTAACCACAACTCTATGTATAATATGTCTAGTTAATTTCCATCTGCAAAACTAAATATTGATTCTGATGTTAGTTGGCTAGATAAGAGAGACTACCTTCTAACAAATACCATGTTCAAAACTAACTTTCTCATATAACAGAAACAAAACAAATTCATTATTCATATTTCAATTCTATTATAGGTCTTTATAATTTATTCCATCCTATTATGATTCCTATAGGGTACACTTCATTGCCATCACTGACCCATTTCCAATAGTGCATTAAGCTATGTGATTAACATCTGTCATATGTTGTTTGTTCTCTCATCTTCTCCCCGGAGATGTAAGTGTGTGCAGTGAAGAGTCCTGTTAATTTGTTATTTTAAATATGCATGTCACTATGTATTTATTAACGAAGGCCAGGTCAGGAAAACGGGTCTGACATTTGGATCAGAAAATGTGTTGATAGATATTTTTTCCTTAGCCCTGATGTAAAATAATAATATTGTGAGTAAAATTAATACCTAGGCATTTCATTTCATAGGAGTGACGTGATATCACATCTTCTTTTTACATGTTCTGTCGGTGTTTTGTTTTACTTCATTTGTTCTTACAGAAATGCCTGTTTACTTACCAGTGAATTATCTGGAATCCAAAATGCTTTTTGGATCATACATTATATTTTATCTTCAGCAGCAACACTGAAGATATCATAGGCACATATGTGTATGGTACTATCTAATAGTATTTTAACTGTAGAAAGATTAGGACTGCCAGTAAAAACCAGCTTTTGCTCAAGAAGTGATGGGCACAATTTCAGAGCAGTTTAATTTTTTTTTTCTTATTTTTCTCATCTGTGGTTTCTGAAGTGGTTCCTCATGCAACTTCTCTTTGCTTTCCTTACTTATTTTTTGTCCAGTTTATTTCTGGTCATCTTGGCCTGCATAAAGGCTAGAAGCTGTGAGTTATTAGCTTTTAAATATGTGAAAACTTGTTTTTTGTAGTTATTTGGCAGTTTCAGATTGAAGTGTTGGAAGCAGCTGTGAGGTTAATCAGTAAATTTCTGAGAAATATTAATTAATGAAAAAAATTAGTGGTCTGGATTGCTTTTAGAAAAAAAGGCTTATTCATTGTCAGGTTTCTATATCCACTGGATGTTTGTTTTGTAATTCTAAGAGCGCTTTCTCAATGGAAAAAGGAAAATTTGAAAAAGAATACATCATAACAGAAAATGAGATTATTATAAAATATGGACTCTGTCTCTCTTAAACTAAAGAAGCTTAATTAATCTCACTGTGGCCAGGATTTCATCCTAAAGGTTTCTGATAATGTTTTTCAAACCACAGAATGCAAGTATGAAGAAATACTATTATCAATGATATACAAAAGTGAAGCATGACAAGAATGACAACATATTTTATGAAATTCAGAATTTTTTCTCTGTGTCTTTGTACTATCACCAGACTTCCCACATGGGACTAATTTTCTCTGTCACACTCAACTGTTTGAAGCAATCACAAAATTACAAAACCTGACATAATCAGATTTCAATACTGGCACTTAAATCACTTTTCCACTTTTCATTGCCTGGTCTAATGTAATTTTTCATCTTCTGGTTCTGCTAAGGATAACCCACAAATTCCAAAAATATCTTTAGTTTTGATTAGGGTTATCTAGATTTTCAAAGCTTAGCAAACTGATTTAACAGTTCCTATTTTATGTTACATTTTCAAGTAAAATGAGACCTCTGACCCACCGTTGATATGAAGTAACTAAGATTACAACAAGAAGAATTTCTGGATACAGAAGGGACTATTTTCTCCACAAAATCAATTTCATAATTTACCAAGCTAGGCTGAGAACTCGTCATTCATTAAGCTGCTATAACAAGATACCTTTGAGTGACCACATCCTCAGGTTGAAAGACATGGGATTAAAATGTTCTGTCAGAAGTAAAACAAGATAGAAAATGGCCTTGATATTGAAGAAGAATTTTCAAAATTAAAAAAAAAATCAGTTCCTGATGTTAAGTTGAAAGGCTGTCAAAGCTTCAAGAGCATACTTTAATCTTTCTCTCCTGTATCAGGGACTTAGGAGTCCAAAATGAAACAATCTATTTTGTGCCCTCTTCAGTCTGCCCCTAGGATTCGGCTCCCTCTTCTGAATCATCTTGTCCTCTGCAGCAGTAGAAGACAGAAGTCTCACTTGCAAGAACTTAGTACCACAGGCACCTGGGCTACCCGGAAAATCCTAGGCCTCTGTGGTTTGGGTACTGGGCCTTCAGCCTTTGTGTCAGATCATTGAACCAACAGGAACTTTGTGAGTATACATAATACTGAGCATGAGTTACTGAAGATGACATTGCTTCCTGTTGAATATTATTGTAGAGGTAATTTCTCATGTAGTTAATTATGTCTGATGTCAAATTAGAATTCGCCAGTGTTGATTATAATTGGTTGTGTTTTGCTGTACATGGAAATTCTTAATGCTGCGTTGTTTAAATCATAGCTCTGGAGTAGCAGCTAAGAAGGATTCTTCATAGTGAAGAGCTGACAACTGTAATTGTGCAATGGATTCATTGAAGCAAGTTAAGCAATTAAGAAGTTCTATTTATAGCCAGAACACATTTCTCACTCTTTTTCCCATCCTTTTTATTTGTTACCTTATATACAAGAGAAGGAAATAGTACAGCTTATGTTCCACACAGTCTTAAGCAGAAATTATGATTGTTTTTCTTTATGCTGGTAATATTTATGGCTATGGTAGACTCAGTGGACAGCACTGATATCTGGTTTAGACATAGGACAGAATTTAGGTTTGATGGCCACAACAGGGCCAGAGTCAGGCTCTGATTTATATGAGTCAAAGAACTTGGCATACTTCTTAATTGTATTTTTCATCAGAATGGGAGTGTGTCCCTTATGCTCATCTTCTTCATCTTGAGCAATGTGGGTCAGCTGCTCCTTTGTGAAAGTTTCATCACTTCTCTCAGTCTCAGGAAAGTGACAGACTGTTCCTTAGAAATTTTGGCAATAGCTGAACCTCACTGGATGAGGGGCCTCTGCATTGTTTGCACAGGGGCCAGGGCCGAACCCATGAATCTGGTTTATGATTCAGGGACTGAAGGCTGCATAATCCGAAGGAATTGGAGCTCTGGGTTTGTCCTTTTGTAATTACTTTCTTGTTTTCATTTCTTATATATTGATGATGTATTTGAGCAGTATAATTCATGGCGAATCAAAAAATACATGACTCAGCCTAGGGCAAAGAACATTGGGGTTTGTTTTGACCTCTGACTGTTACCTATCCCTTGACCTGTTTCATGATCTTAGGAAGACAGGGTCCATTTTTCATGGGAGGGGAGATGATTATCACTAATGCAGAGAGGGATAAGAAATTATAATAGAGGAGCTAAGGTTATAGTCCATGGCAAACAAGTGAAATAAAATTTTAGCTGCTGTAAATCTGATAATTCTTTAGCAGTCAGGAATTAGCTCCTTCAAGTTGTACTTTAGTCTGAAGTCACAATTTTGTTCAGAGCAGGGTGCATATCAGCAAAAAAATCATTGTGATATCTCTTACGTCCCATTTATCTTGCTTAATTATGGTTCTAAATGATACTAAAAGTCTTCTCTTGGATTGCTGTTCATATCAGGGATAACATAATTTCTTTGCTGTATTATTTTTAAGTCTTGATATTTTTATTTAAAAATTAAAATTACTTTTATTATTGTGGCAGCAAATTCCTATGCATTTTGTTTCGTTCAGTGCAATTAAAGTTCATTTAATTTCAAAGACTTCTTAAGGACTGAGATACTATTAGGAGTTGAAAGTTGTTCACTGTTAACTCAATTTCCATTCAGTAATAGATTAGCATTAATTTTCAAACACTAATATCTGTTTTTAAGTTCTTAAGTTTTTAAGCTAAACATTAAGCACAGCAAGCATTGTGGTCAATTGCCGGTGGTGCAGATAACATCAGGCTTTACATTCTTGCTATTTCCAAGCTGACATGAAAACAGTCCTTCCTACTCTTCTAAAATTACAAATAAACAAAAAGCAAACAAACAAAACAAACCTAAACAAACAAACCCCAACTTTTTAGTTGCTACGGACCCAAGGTCACTGATATTTGATCCAAAGTAACTTTTTTGCTTTTCTCAAAACATATTTTTTTTCTGGTTTGGAGAACAATACTTATTTCTGTTGGCTTTTACTCCAGAGATATAGGCATGAAACAGAAGTACTGCTGTTCCTGTGAGAAGGCCAGCTAATTTGTAACCTCAGTAAAGAGGAGTCAAAGGCTTAAAGAGCCTTCACTGTGCACAAGATGACGTGCTGGCCCCTATGCCATGTGGGCTCGATGGAAAGGCTGCCGTGTACCCCCAGGATATTGTATCTCACTCTGTGGAAAGAGTACGCCAGACCTGGGTCCTCCCATTCTCTCTTTGCATATTAGAAACAATTGTGGAGTTAGAGGAGGCCCCTGTCTCTGTGCTACTGTTCACATTGCTGGTGATAAGACAGGTAGGCTCATTTGCTGCTAGTTGCACACATACAATTCCTGGTTTACAAGTCATGGGAAGCATATGGACGAGCTCTAGAAATAAAAGTACACCTGGTAAGATTTCTGAGGAAAGTTGTTTATGAGGGTTCTGGATGACATTTCATCTAGAACTTGACATGGCATTGGTGGGGACAGGCTGAGGAGTGTGCCTTAAGTCAGCCAGCACTGTGGGAATCTTAATCATGAGGATGCTCATGTTATCTTGGAGAGAGAGGCAGCCTCAGACAAAAATAGCTAAGATATTTGCCATTACACTGTCACTGTAGTCCTGCTGTGCTTAAGACCAAAATAATAATCTTTCTAAAGGCTCCTTTATTGCCTATACCATTTTTCATTGTCCAGAGATTTCAATTTCACAAACGGAAATTAGGAAGCTTTATTGCCTTCATTACTGAGCTGTGTTTTGTTGCTAAAGCATTTTAACTTTAGTGTTTTGAAGCTAAGGTCAAGACAAAGCATTTCAGCGTCATCTCTTTGCTAAATCAATCTTTGATGTTTATGATTGCAGACAAAAGGGCCTAACCACTGAGTCAGCCTGAATATGTACTGAACTGACATACAATGAAGAAATATGAATGTTGCCTTTCAAAACTGGAAGTATTGTCTTCATCCACCAACATACCAAAACATTAGGGGCTTAACACCATGGTACAGGAAATGAGAAACAAGAATTATATATATTTAAAGATCCTGAATTCTATACATGAAAAACAAAAAAGCAAACCCTCTAAGACAAGTCTGTCAGTCATCTGTCAATCAAATGCCAACAGTCTGAAGCAAAAGGGCCATGGCAAAAATTCCTATCTGCAGGTACCAAACCAACAGCTATTTCCCTTGACAATAAAGTGGAGAAACATCAGGAGGTTCAGAATACTGAGAGGAAGGGATTGGAGTGTCTGAAATGTTTGAACTGAAATATTTTTACATGGGTGCAAAACAGAAGATAACATTCTGGGATATCTGTTGTCAATGAAGATGCATTCTGTCAGTTTTTCCTTATTAACCTCCTATAATATCAAGTTGGTTACAGAGTCTTCAACACTACAGTAGTTAGGCTATCAATATTGTAACCAGTTATAAAAGGAAAGTTCTGATGGTGCTTTCTATGAAATGTTGCCTTTCATTATTTCAGTCATTTAATGCAAGAGCCTGTGGACAGGAATTACTGCATGCTCTTGGGAACCAAATTCCAAGGCATTCATCAGCAATTTTTCCAAGGTTTTCCATGTTACCAAATCCTTGGAACGTTTTCTTGACAACTATGAGACTGTCAGGAACTGCCAGCATTATTCCACCTGTATATAATCACTATAAAGGCCAGCAATATCCCATTCCTATACCTGAAGAATGGTGAAGAACTTGCAGAACAGGGATTTCTTTAACTGGTCACACACAGACTACTCTCTACATTGGCAGTGACATCTAATAAGCTTAATGGCAATAGGGGGATTTGTGGGGATCGTGAGTGCTGTGTGAGCAAAGCATTTGAACTATTTATATATCTACTATTTGCTGAAGGAAGAATCTCTCCAGTACTGCTGCACCTTGCCTAGTGCATTAATAGATGATAATTAACATTCATGTTGCCAGATGATTAGAATTTTTTAAAGAGATTCCCAAATCAGTTGTCTCTAAATTGGCATTTGAAATGTAGCAAGAACTTCAGGGAGTGCTTTCCAAAATTATAAGCACCACAGTATCCTTCACTAGTGTGTTAGTTATAGAGTCAGCTGAGCCTAAATTTGCTAAGTAACTCAAAACACTCTAGGTGAATTTAAGTGGTTTGATTTAAATAGAATGAATATGCAACTAAATAAATCAATGCTGTTTTCTTGTGCTGTGACAACAAAATAAACGGCAATGATGCATCTGGAGATAAATTCAACAAAGGCAAATAGAAGTCCTTCCTCTACACAGAAAAACTCCACACAACTGGACAGATTGGAGACCAAGTGGTTGAAAGACAGCTTTGCAAAAAAAAAGACCTGTGGGTCCTAGTGCAACAAACTGGACATGAATTAGCAGTGATCTCTTACAAGGTCAAACATGTACTGAGTTTTATTGATGAAAGTGAAATCAGGTCAAGCGAAGTGAGCTTTCTCCTTTGTTTCTCTAATCAGTACTAAACCATGAAAGTCAGAAATCATTACATTGCCTTACTGCCTGTTAACAAGGGAGAGACTTAGAGAGGAATTTACCAGCATATAGAGACATTCAAAAATATTAAATAACTGCTGTCCAACTCCACATTCATCTATTACAATTAACAGAGGCTGTTGCTGATTATCAGCTATGTGTCTTTCTGTGGGTTTGAAGCCACAGCCATTCATTAAGAGATGGAATGGAAACACCTTTTTCTGTCTGTTGAGGAATGCTGACACCAACTGAACAAAATACAAATCGATTAAGACCTTGCCACTTCTAAGGATTTAATTCAAAGACAGACCAACAGCTTCAGTCATGTTGCTGTGTGTGCATTGATAGAGTTGCTTGTATGCAGTAATTCAGTGTTACACTAGGTGCTTATGATCACACAACTTTTTGTGAGCCAGAAAAATAGATTATAAATGCCAATGTGTGGAAATGACTGCCATGGCATATGCCAGATTGTGCTTTTCCACCTGCATCTGAATTCTCAGTGCTGGAATTCGTCCCATATCTTTTCAAGCCAACTATGTCATGAAGATGGTTGCCAGCGATCTGTCCAGTGCTTGGTGTGAATCCTTGGCTGGGTGAGGAAGAAGAGGTTGGACAACAGAGTAACTGAATGGAGTTGAAATAATTTTTAACCCAGCCATCTGATCTGTCAGCAGATTATTTTGGTTTTAGCTTCATTACCTGTATCAAATTCAGAATGCACCTACAAACATTGACCTGATGTTGCATATGATGCTCTGGAATCACTGCTATGATGGTCACAGTTTAATGTGTCAGCCATCAATAACAAAAGTGTTTCCTTGGGACATGGCCAAGAATTAAATTCACTAGCCTTTTCTTTTGAAAGAATTTCCTGGGTGTTATAGGTTTCTATGCAAAAGAGCTTGAACTGATTTTTGTTGTCACCATGAACCTTTATTTCAACATTCTCTGCTGTTTCTCAACTATTTGCACAAGTACTAAATATTCTGTATTTGACACCAGAACTGCCTTCCATTCTGGTAAGTTAAAGGGCTTTCATGAAAGCAATCTGATTTGAACTGTTTATACTGCATTATGCCTTTTCGAGGGAAATAGTCTGATCAAATGGCTCAGGCAGTCAGAGACATTTGAAAAGAATTTTAATAGGCTTAATTCCTTATTAGTCATCATAGTTGCTCTTGTCCAACTACTGGAATCTGCTCAGATGAGATAAATCTGGGACACGTCAAGCCAAACAACACTTCTCGGGACCCTGCTGTGTCTGAAAATTGTGATACAGGTAACAAAAGCTGTAAAGTCATCTCTCCCATTTTACTTCATTTATATTTGCAGAGTAAACCAACCCCGAATTGCAAGAACCTGGGAAGCTGGACCAAATTATGTTATTCCTTCAATATTGGTTGATGAGCTTCTTCAAGGTCATTGGAGTTTTTAGAAGGAAAATATCCAAAGTGTCAAGCTATATACAGAAAAATCACAGCAGAAGTGAGCGCACAAAGACAGATGCCAGTATTACTTATTGGTATATGCACAAAAGGAGAAGCCATTCGTGATGCTGTGTTGGTACATGCAGGAGTGTTTTCCCTTGATGCAGAAAAAGTTAATGAACTAATGAACATTCATTCCTCACGCTACTGCTACAGCAGCAACCTGAGGTACAGGAGGGCCTCATTTGTGGAGTTTATTTTGTATTATGTTGGTGACACTCCAAAAGTCATGTTCACTTACTGTTGACTGCCTGTTTGTGTCATGCTTCTCAAGCACGTTAGGAAAAGAGAGAGAACACATAACAAGAAGACTAATGATGTGAAAACATTGCATTAATTAAATTATCATTTAATATATCATTTAATACCTTCTGTAGCTTTAAACTGGATGGGATCAACAGAAAGAGTGAGGTGTTGAGAAAGATATCTTGAAGAAGAAAGATGAATAGTTGTCAGGGCAGTCAGGACCTGGGTGACAGGAACATGTGAAAGGCATGAAACATAATACTAAGAAGACAGACTTCTTGCATTTTGTTGTTAACAGTTGAATTAAAAAAAAATAATTACACTGGCTTTCTAGGATGCAATTATCTGTACAGACACATTGCCACTTTGGTGGGTCTGGTGTCCACTGAAAGGGATAGACACTGCAAAGTCTTGCTGTATGGCTGTTTTGTGGCAAGGGCAGAATGCTTCTGCTGGCAACTGCCAAAAACACTCTACAGGTGTCCAAAGCCTTTGACAAACCCGCAAGACTGAGTTTATCAATGCATTTTCTCCTTTGGTCGCATATCTTTTTTGGCCAGACCTACTTGAGCCCTTAGGTTTAGGTTCCTACTAGATGTTGGAGGAGGAACAAAGGGCTATGGAGTGCAATACTTCTGAGGTCTGGGCTACTAAGAAGATAATTGGGTGGTTGTGAGAAACTTCTGACAGTTGTCATTGGACCTGCACTAACTTTGGAGGCTCCTTAAGTGTTAACCTTGGTTCCTATCAGGAACTCACCTTCTGATTCCTCTGAGCTTAGCTAGCTAACTTACTTTTGACATAACATATTTAAAGTACAGTCTATAAAATGTTAATGAGAAATGGTCTCTTTTGCCTGACATAAGATTAACAAACCAGGCAAAACCACAAAATGCTACACAGCTGTATCTAAGTTGAATAACATGAACTCTTACAACAATCTTCAGTGCATAAGTGAAATGAAATTTCCCTCACAGTTTATTGATGTTTCCCATTATGACAAAATGCATAAGGTTCAATTCATTCAATAAAGTTGTATATAAACAGAAAATTAACCTATAATTCTGCCATTAACTTTCCACAACTAAAATTACCTCTGTAGAAGGAAAGTCCCCTTAGTTTCATTCTTGATCTTTCAGTTCCAGAAATTGGTAATTTACATTTATTGAACTGGTGAGCCTTTATCAAAATCAGAGAATCCGACTGCTTAACATTATTTCTAATTCAATTATGTGCTTTTAAAGAAGGATATCTCATATTAGTGATTTCTTATGATGTGAGTTAAAAAATAATCACTGCAGCCTTTCAGGAAACACAGTATACAGACAGCAAATCTGTCAATCTTTTTTTAATTTTCACAAAACTTCATCTATGAAGTGTTTTGAGAATTAATATGGATCTATCTGAATTATGCCATAATGGAAGTCTGGTTTATGTGGCCTCACCATAACTTGCCAAATATTGGAAGACTATTGCATTTGCAAATATGGGATGAGTTATTAATATTTTTGCTTTAATTATAAATTAATAGGTTTTCTTCTTTATAGAATTTGGAACATATGAAAGCAAGAAAGGAATAGTAAAGTCAGAAAGTTCACTGAGAGAATGCCCTTCCCCTGAAACATTTTTTGTTTTGTAAATCTAACATGAGTTTTTTACCCTTTTTCATTTTGATGATTGTGATATAAGGTTTTGTATAAAGTATACTGATATTTCTATGTAAATATTTTTGTCCACAGAAAAGCATGCATGTTACAACTATCTGCTAAGAGTGGGTAATACAATTTTTTTTCCCTTTTCTGTTTTATTTGCAGTAAATACTTCTGTTACCTTGTAAATAAAATTATATGAAAAATCGTAAAAGGAAGAAAACCTAAGAATAATCTATCAAAATAGGTAAGTCCATGTGTAACTCAGGTGAATTTAACATAAGAAAGATTCAGCAAATGCATGCACAATTTTAGCCACTGATTCACTGGAGGTGATAAAAAAGAGTAGGAGTTCAGAAAAATCACTCCGAATGCCAAAGCTGCTTCCCATCTGATGTATTAGACCAGGCTGGCCATATGTCCTCACTGAAGCCCAGGAGTGCGTCATGGCATGCCCTGGGGTCCTGATGCAGCAAGCATTTAGAGATGGCTGGAGCATCCTCTACATCCATGTGGTTCCTCCCTTTTTGTAAGGTGTTGAGAAGTAGGAAGTACGCATCTGGATTTTATCATAATATGGGCCAATATGTTCAATGGGGTTTTTTTAAGCACTTCCAGAACTGGCTATTTCTATATAGCTGGTGAAGAGGTAAAGAAGAGTTGCAGATTGACTTTGATTAGATAAAATGATTTATTCTCATGGCATATGATATATTCCAGTATCGTAATACTGGAAAATATCCCTAACCAATGAGTCTCAGGAACTGCAGTTTCAATCAGTCAGCCAAAGTCTTTCCCCAGCATTTTCTGGGGAAAAATCTTGTGCTGACATTATCTCGCCATGCTCACTACTCCTAGTTTAGATTCTCTTATTAGATGCTATAAAATTATGAAACCAGAGGGATCTACATGACTTGACTGACTGAAAAAGATTGTCTCATTCATCTGCTTTTCTTATCTTTTGTCAACATTGTCCAACTTGTTCTTTAAGACCTCCAAAGATGGGAATTCCCTAAATAGAGTTATATGCTACTTCATGATTTTACCTAGGTTTTCTTTTTTTTTCACTGTTATTCAAAGATATTAGCCAGAGTCATGGAAAAAGTAACCCTCTTCCTTTTTACAGCTTTTTCTATAACTGAAGGTATTTGTCATGTCTTCTCTCAGGTTTTGCTTTATTTTGGATTTCTTTATCTACTTTAGCTGGAGCAACCCCACTTTCTTCAGCCTTCTCTCACTTGTTTGCTTATATTTATATTCGATGCTATGTCTAGAGCTTCTTCACTTGGCCCACTTCTTTCTTGAAGCATGGTGCCCAGTACTGGACAACTACTGCTGGACCTAAGTAACCTAGAAAGATAGATTGCCATTGTGGTTTTACTCTGATTGCACATCTTGTTACATTGCATGACTTTTTCAAAGCAGTGTGGCCCTGTAGATGTGTAGCTTGAATGGCAAGGACAGCCTCTGTGTCTTTGCTGCAGAACTTGGACAGTCTTTCCTTCCTTCTGTTCATATTTTCAACACAAGATGAGAGTCATGCAGTTGCCTCTATGAAATATTGCCCTGCTTTCTCAGACCTTCAGTTCTTCATTTTGTCATTCTGAATTTCCTCCTCCTCCAGCATATTTGCAGAATTTCTCAAGATAATGTGTTCTGGAAATATTTTTACTCCATCATTCAACAACTGCTTAGCGTGGTGATAATGATGATAATGATGTCCCTTTTTGTAGATTTATTCAAAATTTTGAAACTGGGAATGTAATGCCTTTTTTTTTTTAATTCATTCCTTATTTTCTTTTTAATCTTACAACTGAAAATATCCTTGCATATCCTAAAAGTCAGATAGGTCTTCAGTTGAGCCTTTTGCGAGATAATATTGCAAAGTACTGCATCTTGGCAGGAAGCCTGCACTGGAAGATGTTAGCCCTATGATCTGGGTTTTGGTGATGGAAAGAGAACTCTTTATTAAGAGAAACAATGATGTCATGGTTGTATAAGTTACTGTCTCAATTTTGTGACATCCATGTATGCAGCTGAGCCTCCATTGTTAATTCTGAAAACTAAGCTCATGGGAAGCTTCACTCACACTATGACCACCTCAGGTTAGCTGCCTAAAATTAGATGCTCTAATATTTTTCCCTCTGCACTCCAATCATCCTGTGGCTGTTACTCATTTCATCTAGATTCAGCTGCTAAGGAACTAAAGTTGTGTAGTTTAATCTGGATGTCTAAAATCACATTGTAGCTAGAGGACCCTTCACAGGATCATTCATCCTTTCTCAGCCACTGATCTCACTTTTGAACTAATTCTTCCCTAGGCAAGTTTTTTATGTTTTCTCGGGCATTGAAATAGCCTAGATGACTAAGACTGAGACTGTTAATATTTGATAAGATTAACATAGACTTCCATTTGAGGTTGTCCATATGTAAAGGTAGATAATTATATTTCATGAGGACATTAAAGCCTAAATGGTCCCACAGAATGGACTCAGTCAATTATGTATTTTAGAAGTGCAAAGGTAAATCATAAAAGAAGGAAGGTATGAATCTTGTACCTTTAGGCACACAAAGACTTTCTTTCTTGCTTTTGGATGTCATCCATGAAATGGCAATGGCAATGACAATGAAGTTTTGCAAAAGTATGTTAGGTGACCTTTGCAGTCTTTTCTCTTTGTGGGGCTCTTCACCTACTAAAACAAGATTAATTCAGTGCAATTAAGCTTTAAGAAGCTTGTTTTTGTTTGCAAGAGTTGAATTCTCTCCTCTTATATTGTATGAGAGAAGATTCTTTCATCTGATTTGTTTTTAAATCTGATTTAATATTTTTTAAATCAGTAACTTGTTGGGCAAATAGGTAAAAAAAGCAGCAGTAATATATTGATGGTCAGGGAAGTGAGAAGATATAAAGTGGGATATAAAAAAGGAGAAATAATGACATTAGAATCATTCCTGTTATTATAAGTTCAGCACACAGAGTTGTGAGAGTTCTGTGGCGTTGATACTGATTTGAAATAAAAGCTGTTTATTGAAACTCTGTGAACAGAAAGAGGTTTAGCTGTCATTTTACATAAAAAAATGCTATGACAATTGAAAAGAGCTATTTAGATTCCAAAATTTATACTTGTCTTAGAATGTCATTACTCCATCTGATAGGAGTTTGATTTTTCATATTTATTATCTTTTTGGATAGTGGAAGATCATAAATGAGTTTCTGAGATTGGGAAATAAGCTACGCTTTACATCAGATGTTACATACGAAAATATGTTTTTCTGCATAGTAAAAATATGAACATAACAACATCTGCTTGTGCCATGTTCACATGTACTGAAAAAGGTTATATGAGTAATCCCACCCCTATACATTATCCATGTTTCTAGAATTTTCTTTTTTTCTTTTATGGAATTCATCTTAGCAGGTGTTGGATTCTAGCACAGAAAACAGAATCTTAAATGAGCAGAAAAACAGAAGAACACTGATCGCATCACATGAATATTTATGAAATTATGATTAGGGGGATATTTTAGCTACAAAAATTGCATCTCAATTCATATTTACTTGATTCATATTTATAGTTATCATATTTTTTCTCCAGGCATCCTCGTATTAACACCTGAAGTGGGCAGTTCACTGCTGCAAAGTTGACAGTCTTGCAGCTACTTTTTCACTTTCTTTTTTAGTAGGCTTTGTATTCAAGGGATATTAAGTCCACCCCGATCTATAAAAAAATCTGTGTCCATACGAACAGTGAGTATTCAAATCTGAGTAGTCAAATATCCAAATCAATCTCTCTAATTTGGAAAAGTTGACCTCTGTGTAATGCATAGGCCTTACAAGGCTTAGTTCAGGCTACCTTAAAGATCAGAATTTTTTTTTCCCCTCTTCCCCAGAAATTTTGAAATGAATACGTATCCTTTATTTCCAGTCTGTTACATCTCGTGAGACAGTCTTTGGCTTCTGTGCCATGAATCTAGGGTATACCATGTGAATAATCTGAAGTGTAGCATCGATACATTGGGCTACAATAAATTGTTAAAACATGTGATACTGGTTTTTTGGGTTTTTTTTTTTTTTGATCTTTATTAGGTCAGCAAAGGCACCATTCACTTTCTGTATTTATACTTCTGCCCTGGTGTTTTCTCTGTTCAGAATGCCTAATTCCTTCCATTCCTTTCCCTCTTTAATTTGAGAAAAAAGTCTGGCAGCTGGAATAGCAAAAGTTTCGAACACACTGTGTGAACATCTGGGAAACTTGATAGTAAAGTGTCAAGAAGTCCAGCAGCCAAGTAGATTGCTAAGTCCTTTGCTCTGCAATTGATGGTTTATCTCTGTCCTTGGAGACCAATATCAAGTGAGTCTTTTTAAAAAGAATTAGTGGAAGTATCATCATGGAAGCATTTGCTCATTCTTCCTACCACTTTATTGAGTTCAGCAAAGGGTTGAAAGACATTCAGAACAAACACTGTAACAGGAGACTTTCTGATCTGTGTTATGTCCATCTGATTCTGACCTCAGGCCTCATGTAGAAGTGGCACCAAGCACACACACAGTTGATCCTCAGCATTTCCCCACAGAGATCTGGGATAATCTTCTGCTGGAACTGAAGCCCTGAAGCCTGAAATTTCTAATTTTTGTGTTTGTCTCCTTCTATATCTTCACCTGATTTGAACGATTATTTCCATCAAAGTCATAACTTATCATAGAAGCTTCCATTGCTTTAGTTTATCTCAGAAATCAATTTAGGTTTACTGCCTTTCAAAAAGTAACAGACTCTGAGGGCTTAAAGCTTTTCTGAGTTGCTTGTCTTAGTGCACCATATGACTAAAACCAGGAAAAACATAGAAAAAGCACAAGGCACGGAAGATGTTTTGTTGCTTATCTTCTGTCACAGAACACTGCCACCAGCATGGCAAAGTGTTCAAATGAGAATTTATAGATGAAGAGCAGCTCATAATAACTGAACTGGAGGAGGACAGGAAAACACTTGCAATAATGTGATCCCAGGAAGATTGTGTCTTTGGGTTTATTTATTCATTTTCTGATGTTTGTAGGTATTTTTAGATTACCTTTCCATTAGGAAAGGCAATGTACTGTAGTGGGTTGCCCTGAGAGGTTACAGATGCCCCATCCCTGGCAGGATTCAAGGTTAGGCTGAATGTGGCTTTGAGTAACCTGGTCTAGTGGAAGGTGTCCATGCCCATGGCAGGGGGGTTGGAACTAGGTGATCCTTAAGGTCCTTTCTAATCAAAACTATTATATAATTCTATGATTCTGTGATTCAGGTAACATGGTTGTTATCATTTAGCAAATCAGAGGTGATCGCCTTGCTTGATTAAAAGTAACAAATCAAACTATGACTATTTTGGATAATAAAGAAGTAAAATTGAAAAGTCTACAGGGGAAGTATGCAAGAGTGTTGTAGAAACACTAGCAGGGAAGAATGCAGATCAAACAACAGAAATGACAGCTGAGCAGTATGTCCAAGTTTTGTGAATATTATCATGCTATACTATGATTTAACTTGGGTTAGGTACTTGTTAACACTTGCAGGATGCTGCAAGGATGCACATTCGTTTTAGCATGATTTGTATCCTTTGGTAGAATTTCTCTGCAAAGCAACTGGTATTGAATCTGTTTTCCATAAAATCAAAGCTATGCAAGAGAATTCAAGTACTTCTGTCAGGGCCCTGAGGAGCCTGATAGGTCTTGCCTACCTTTTGGGACTTCCTCAACCCTACTCACAGCCCAGGACTTGACTTCAGGCCCCCAAGCTCTCTTTTCAAGCCCCTGAGGCCATCAGCCCCTGCCCCAGTGGCACAGCACCAGGGCCAGTCTCCACTCTAGCCCCACACAGCCCTGCCTACCCCCAAGGAGGTGCCCCATGCCTGCGGCTGTGCTGCTTCTGGTCCAGAGATCTCCTGTTGCACCCAGTCCTCATGCTGCTGCCACCCCACACTGCTCCTTGCCAATCTGACCTGTTATCATCCGGAAGATAGATTCCCCCCAACCTCCCCATACACTGAAATACAGTACCTGAGAACACCTGATGCCTTCAAATGTGGTAATGCCTTTGTTCTTCATTGCTCAGATCTAGAGATTCAGAACCTTTAAATGTCCCACAAGTGCACCTTTCAAGACTAACAATACACAGTAAGTAAAGAAATACCCTTGTCTCTATTACACAGTTAGATAATTACAAGCAAAGATTGAAAACATTACCAAGCTTAGTTCTTACATTTTTTTCTTTCCCTTGGTGTTCTTTTTAATGGTTTACAGAAAACAAAATAAAAGTAAAGGTACAGGGAATAAATTGTTAGCTTTTTGATTTTGATAATTATAGATAAGTGTAATTATACTAAGCTGTGTACCTATTTGCAGTGGTACATCTGGAGTACTGCAAGTATTGCTAACTAGAGTGAAAATGTAAAAGAAAAATTAAGTAAGGGTATAAAGAAACTCTGAATGTGCACATTATGATATTAGCATGAATACCTAAATAACAGGATATTTTAGAGGTAAAGAGAATAACACAGATTTATTAACATATGTCATTCAAACAGTAATAGTCTCATTTATATGAATATGAGTATTTACTGAGCTTAAATGGCAGCATTCCAGGAATTATATTTTATGCAATGAACAGAGTACCTGTTTGCAATAGGAACTGATCTACAACATATTTCACAAGTACTGGTAAATTATGGTAGAGTATGTTTGGGGTTTTTTTACCCAGTGCGGCATACAGAAATGCTTATTGTTAAAAGTCTGTCAACCACTTATTAGTTTGAATTTTAAAAGTACAAAAATGGCCATCAAAACTTCCTGAAAACTGTCCTGATTTAAATTAACTCCTATAAAACCTGTAACTGGGTTCACATTCTGCTATTTCTCTAGCCTCTACTAAGAAATGGGCTTGCATCCCTCTTATAAATACCTGCTGTAAACTTCCCAGCTTATCAAGAGTGCTAACAGATTGAGGTGCATCAGAGAAGAGATGCAGCTTTTAGGCTTTTAGGAGATTGTAGAGAAGAAGCTGGCTACTGCATCCCTCTGTTCTCTACCTGCAAAGCTCCAGCTCGGATATGGTCACCTGTAGATGTAGCTGTACACAGGTTATCAACAGGGCTGAAACAAGCCTACTTTTACATCTCTGCCAGTAGTCCATGAACGCACAAACAATATTTTGCTCCTTTATTTCAAGAGTTTTAGTTTGCTTTTGGAAAAACTCCTTAGCTAGGTCTTATAGACTGTTCTTAACAGTGTACTTGATTCCTATCTCTACAAGCAGACGTTGAAACTTCTTACTAATGTTTCCTCTCTTTACAGCTTTCTAAGTTCTGTTTTAACAATTCTAATATCTTTGTCTTTGCTTTTTGCCAAGCTTTACACTAAAGAGTCCTTCAGCTGACTTATGCCCCTTAGTCATGGAATTCACACCCCATCCCCTCCACTGATGCAAACTTTGGAGAACAGCTCTATGAAGGATAGCCTAAGTGCTGCCTCTAAAGCTAAGAGTGCTGTCCTTGCTTGTTATTGTAACTCTGATATACATATCTTCCTTTCCTCATTTGTTATATCCTAATGTCATTAGGACGAGCTTGCAGTGATTTTAAAAGCTGGCTGCACAACCTCTTTGACGTCATTACAGAAAGGTCTTGACTGCAGACCCTGCATATACTGTCTGTGATATAGTGTATAAAAATCCATGTCAGTGCCGGCTCTCAGGGAGCACTGGAAATGATTCAACTGTCTGGAATGGGCAGATGGCTGCTATCAAAGTTTTATTATCACCATCATTATTATTCCAGTGGTTTGTGACACATACTGAACTTTCAAACTGGTGTTGAAGCTTAAGTATTTGAGCAGCACTTTCTGAAATTCAAGTCCCTCAAATCTTTTCCAATCTGACTTTGAAAAGCAGAAGTAAGTTTAAAGCTAATTAGACAGATTGCTTGGTTGCACTCCCAACTTTCAGAATAATTATCTCAAAATTCTTGTTCTCATGTAATTGCAACTGTTAACTATTTTTAATTGCCTTGATTTATTGTAGAACTTATATTCAGTACATGTTGAATGTTCAGCAAGGGTGGAAAGAAAAGTTCAGTTAACTAAGAGTGTGTATGGATTGGATTGGATTGTATATCATGGTCTCTTTTTGGAAAAGCTACTAGATACTGCCTGCTGGAGGAATCCTTTATAGCTAAGCATGATGAGGGATATAGGATTAATTGACACAGGTTTCTTTTAAACAACCGGATTTACAACATCTGTAGATTTGCTTGGACTCTGTAAAAGTAGCATCTTGTTTTTATCTTGTAACTGCTGTCTTCATTGTGTTGGGTACTTGGACATTTCATCTCTCATGATGTTCTTGTGATATATCAGCAGATGACTGAGGATTTTTCTGGGTAATCATGATAGTGGCCCAGACTAGGTTATATTCATTGTCTGTCACTGGTTTGTTCTTGTCTTTAGTTTTGTCTCCGCTGCTGTTCTGTAGCGCATCAACACCACTGCTTGTTCCATTGCCTTTTTGTGGTTTTATTTAGTCAATGACCTGAATGCAGTGGTGTTGGTTCTTGGATTCTTTCTTTGGGTTAAATTTCCTGTTCAGCTTGATGTGCTTTTCACTCTGCAACTGGCTTGTCAGCAGATGTCCCATCAGCAGAGATGATATTTAATATTCACTGGCATATTGATTTCCATTTCCAAGAGGGCACATTGTGATTGGCCAGGATTGCTAGGCAGACATCTTGTTTTGACTTCATGATCAACCTCTTTCCCCCCACTTAGTGATGTCCCAGGCAACATATCCAGTCACAAGATTTCTGTTATTGACTATTGACTAAGAGTCAGCTTGTACCATCTATTCTTTCTTCTGTAATAGCTTTGTATCCAGATAAGTATAACAGGAATTATATGTGTTATTTCACTAATCTTTCTCTACTCTACAGTTGTGGAAAGGTGCATTGCAAATCAAAGTCTACTTTTGAAGAGGGGTAGTAGGGAGCTGCTGGACTCTGAATTCAGCACGTTCGCTTACAAATGATACCAAATGAATCCTGGGCGTTGATTGCTGCCAGTGTCAAGAAGCTGCAGCTTGTAGAGGTCAGCTTCCAATGACGTAGTTTTGAGGAATAGCTCAGTCTGAGCTCCAGAAAATAAATCACAGAAAAATGGCTTCCAGTTTGTAACTATCAGAGTGACAGCAGTGGGACACTATGGGTCACTTCACTACTGCTTGTCAGTTGAGTATCTTTTCCAGAATAAGGTCAATCCTTCCACAGTGGTTTGTACTGCATCACCTGTAACCAGAAATAGCTGAGCTGCTACAATGCTCATGTAAGGAAGGACTAGTTGCAGGAGATGTTTCTTTTTCCTCTGTCATAACCTCCTGGAAGGTTACTTCTCTCCATATCTGGCTTCTGGCAAAATCAGCTGTGTAACTCTCAGCAGTGCCAGAGCTCATCTCCTTCTGTGTTTCAGGGAAACTCACTGTATCTCAGCTTGTTCCTCCCCTTCACTGCCTTCACAGCATGGCCTGTGAAGGTCACAGGCATCACAAATCTCAGACTGGGAAGGAAAGGCAAGTATGTGTTATGTGCTATTCCAGACCTGACTGCTCTCAGAGTATCATTGAATATGTCTTAGCATATTACATTTAAGTGGAATGGGATCTCTTGAGAGATTGAAAATAACCTAATCATCAAAAGAAGGCAAGTTTAGTGAGCTTATGTCTGTGTTGTTTTCAGTTAATTTCCCTAGCAACCTTGAGTGGTCTGTCCAGGAAGCTGTGTCTGTATTCACTGAAGTTTTTTTCTCAGACTCTACTCCCACTTGATAACAGTCAAAAAATATGTTTTGCTGACGTCTTCCATATACATTCTCTTGTCTTCCTCCAACAATTAATATGACAGATAGTGGCACACAGAGATAGTGTGGCCCATGTAGATGGGTTTCTACAGTGCTTAGGGTTCAGTGGATGATTTACTAAGATATACATCCTCTCTCCTGCCCCTGCACCTAAGATATCCAGCCTGACTTACTCACATCTCTACCACCACAGCTCACTTCTAAGATTATGCAAGCATAAGCTACACTTGATGTGTACCTAACTTTGTTTTCACAGGAAAATGCAGCTGCAAGGACATTTAAAATCAAAACCAGTTCATGACAAGATGAAACTGCATGAGAAGAATTGACTTAAAAGATAAATCAACTCATGTTAAGTTGTGTAATGTTGCCACTGGCTTGCTAACCACACCTAAGCTAGTTCCCTAGCAACTAGTTCAGGAAACTCCTTGCCCATTTCTGGCTTTTGACACACATTCATAGCATCTGCTTTCCACACCCTCCAAGAGACATCCCCAAATCCTCTTACAATCAAGACCACAGACATGAGTATGTTGCGCTATGAGGAGGGTGATCCAGAGAAGACTTTACCAAGCAAGACATGAAGTTAACTCCTGAGAGGTCACATCACTGCATCCTAGGGCTGTCTCTGATGTGCTGCTGAGTCCCACAGCAGGCTGACAATATCTGACTTGACAGCTCCTTCTGGTCCATGTCCGCTGTAGCATGGGGCATGATTGCCAGAATTGTGCTGCCCTTAGTCACGGGAAAGTCAGACTGAGACAGTCTATAGATAGCATCTGGTTTGGCAGGAGTAGCTACCCCTGCTAGAGGAAAGAGATACCCCAGTGAATGGAGAAGTGAATGAAGAGGAAATTCTTTTCTGCAGGGGTCATATCTGTCCCAAGCAGGTTATCCAATAGCCTTGCCATATCCAGTAAGAGGTACCACTGTGTGGAGCTCAATCAGTGGACTGTTTCTTGATCATTTGTTCATCTCCAGACTGCTATGGTTGATTGGAACAAGGACAAACATTCAGATTAATCCAACTGTGAGCCTGGAGTCCACATGGTCTGAGTTAAGTGTACTCTTGAAATAGGTTTGGTGCTGATCAAAGGGAAATAAAACAGTCTGCATATTTTGCTATAGGATTAGAATCAGAGAAATCTAAAAAAAAAAAAAAAAAAAGCACAGACCTTTTTAAAAAATATTTTTGGATTTTTTTGTTATTTTTTTTTT
>NDXB01000980.1:11788-32740 GCA_002631895.1 Agapornis roseicollis
TTTTTTTTTTTTTTTTTTTTAAAGCTACAGGAAAGAAGATTTGAGAAACAATTTTTTTGTGAGAGGAATCTATCACATTTTGGAAAAAAAAATTCTCATTTTAAGTTCTTACCCACTTAGCAGTAAGTAATGTCTATATTTTTAATGAAACTACACCTTTTGCAAATTAATATAAATACATCTGAAGATTTATATAATGCCTTCTATCACAGGCACGTTCAGCCGTGAAAGAATCTTAACATTGGCCATTTTAATACCATTTTATTACTTCAATCTACTAAAACACATAGTTAACTCTCTTTTCACAAGATGTTTCAACAAACTGCAAGAGGCACTGGAGCAGTGCAAGGAGTAGTAGTGGTTATAGTGGGATAAACAAGGACATGGAGATACTGCAGCTGTACAGAGGATAGTTCCTAGTCAGCTGAGCCCGGAGCCACTAATTGTACAAGCCAGCCATGGGCCCAGCCTGCCCCCAGGAAAGAAAAGAAAATAAGCCCAGCTAATTGTAATGGATGCATATATGTATATATCCCAATAGGTAGGTATGTGGCTGCATGATGATTACCAGCAAAAAGTTATGTCCTCTGCTTCTGTATTGCTTCTACCACCCAGTAGAACCCATGCAGACAAACAGACAAAACTCTTGTCACATCATGCAACCATTTGGGTTTCAGGCTGCAGGGTATGCCTGCCAGGGCCAGTTCCAGAAATGCAGAATAATAGCCAGCCATCTGGGATGTGTTCCCAAGTAGATGAATGGCTTTGGTGGGAAATTTGGGAGAAGGTGGGCATACTGAGAAGTATCTCAGAAGATAAGGAGATAAGAAGATAAGAAGGAGGAAGAAGGGCTGATGCTGATTGTTCCTTTACTGCAGAACTTTGATAGAACCAGACAAGTTCTGCAGTAAAGGAACAATCAGCATCAGCACAGTGTTGAATCATTGCTTGCATTCCTTTGATTCTTCTCCCCATCCCTCCAGGAGCAGGGTGAGTGTGAGAAAGGGGGGTTGAGTGAAGTGAACAAGCTGCGTGGCTGGGTTTTAACCACGACAGAGATAGACCAATGGTGCTGTGTTCTGCCACAGCTGGCAGAACAGCTAACTCTGCATGGCTACTACTGAAGTGGGTTCAGTACCTGTTTTGTGAGAGGATGAAGGCAGTATTACAAGTATTATAAGAATGCAAGCAAGTAATTGCACAGAGTGATAAGAGGAACAACTTCTCACCCTCTCATTTACCTATTTACAGAATAGGTATGAGGCTCTGGGCATACTAGATGAAGGACATTATGAGGAAATTTATGCAAATATTCTCACCAAAATCAGATCAACAAATCCCTTGTGTCAAGAGCAGTATTAAAACCAGTTCTAAGAAGTTATGTTCATAGGTGTTCCCTTGCTGAGCAGAATGTAGGAACCCATCTGCAGTCTAGATCCTCCTTAAAGGAAACTTTGATGCTTCCCTGGGACCCAAATCAGTGATGTCACCAGACAACTGACAGGCTTAGTACAGCTTTTGGATTATTATCTGCTCCTGCTCTTTCACATGGGTGCAACTTCTTGCTGCAACAAGAAGACTAAGGTCATTCAAAAGAGATTTCTGGGCCCTGGCAAGAACGCTGAAGGATATAGCAGTACTTGTAATGTTTGCCTCAATTCTCCCACTAATGGGGCGAAACACTGAAAAAACAGATGTACAACAAAACCTGGCTACAGGACTGGCACATCTGACAGAATTCTTTTTTTTGTAATTGTGCTTCCAGGAACAAAGTACACTGGGGTCTGCTGGCATCCACATGAAGCAATGCTTTTGCTTGTAAGTTGGCAGAACTGAATAACAGGACTTTAAACTTAAATTGGTGTGGAAAGCAAATCCCATCAGGGGAGCTGAGGGTAAGCCAAGGTTTTGCATGGCATCACCTGAGTATGGCAATGTTAATGGGAGCATTTACACTGCTCCAGGAAGCACTGGGGATCTAGAAAGATGTGGAGTCCTTGAATGCGTCCAGAGAAGGGCACAAAGCTGGTGGAGGGGATGGAAGGCATGTCCTGTGAGGAGCAGCTGAGGACTCTGGGCTTGTCTGGTTTGGAGACAAGGAGGCTGAGAGGTGACCTCATTGCTCTCTGCAGCTTCCTGAGAAGGGGAAGTGGAGAAGGAGGGGCTGAGCTCTGATCCCTGGGATCCTGTGACAGGGCATAAGTGAATGGCTCAAAGCTGCACTTATTGGGGAGGTTGAGACTTGACATTAAGAAACATTTCTTTACCAAAAAGATGGACAAACACTGAAACAGGATTCTTAGAGAGGTGGTTGATGCCCTGAGTCTGCCAGCGTTTGAGAGGCATTTGGACAGTGCCCTTCCTAAAATGCTTTAACTTTTTTTCAGGTTTGAAGAACTCAGACATTCAGACTAGATGAGTATTGTAGGTCCTTTCCAACTGAGTGATTCTAAGTATTTCTGACATAATAAAAGTAACTTTTTATCATATTTCAATCAAATGTAACAATAAGGTACTTCTCTGACAACCTTTTTAATAATACTAAATACATGCTTCTATTAAGTTTTTGTTTTGAACATATCCATAACCCCAATATGGCCTTTTACCTATCCATCTTTTTTACAGAAGTTCATAAATGCAAATATTTGTCAACCAAAACAAGAATACCTGTGACTCTATGACTGCTTTAGATTGCATTTTATTGTCCTTTCTTTATATTTGATTTTCACTCATCTTTACTCATATTTTACTTATCTTTTCAAATTATTAGCTTTGCTTATTTGATATTTGGTGAGAAATATTAATAATCATTCTTGTAAATATACCAAATGGTTACACTGCATTTGCTAAATATGCAAAAAGTAGAACATAGAGACCTGATGGAATTTTACCTGAATTTACACTGAATATTACAGGCCAAAAAGAGATGCTAAAACTGAAAAGTACAGCTGTGGACACTGTCATTTTGGTTAAGAAGAATGTAGTGAGTTTTTTGAAGTCAGAGTGTATTACAGTTTTTTTAAGGTCAGAGTGTATTACAGTTCTTTGCACTGTCAATGACAGATTATAACATGTTTCCAACTTTGTTCTACCTCTGTCAGATTATGACCTATATAGTTTTCTTTCAATGCAAATGTATCTGCTCAACAACCAATAGAAAAAAATCATCACCAACATTACTTTTCCTGTGGTTACTAAAAGCATTTACAAAGAATAAATTAGTTTAGAATTTGAAAGAGTGAAATAAAAGTAGGATTAATAAAATTATAAGTCACCAATGACATAACCTATAATTGGCAAATAGATCTTTGTAGCAAAAAAAAATATACTTCTATCTTTTCAGGTGTCTCAGTTCCCCATAATATGCATATATACCCTAATACATTTTAAAGTCATAAATTGTATTTATTTAAATTCTATAACAGTAAATGAATGTATTTTTCGTGAATTGTGTTAAGTATCCCAATGTACTAGGTTTGGCTGGGACAAAGTTACGTTTCTTCATAGTAGCATGTGTGGAGCTATGTTTTGGATTTGTGTTTAATATTGCATTAATAACTGACATTTTAGCACTGCTGAGGAATTCTTACTCAACTTCAAGGCCTTTTCTGCTCCCAGACGGCCCCACCAGTGAGTAGATTGGAAGTGTGGAAAGAGTTAGGGTGGGAGCATATAGCTGGGACAGATGACTCAAACTGACTACAGGGATATCTTATACCAAATGGCATCATGCTCAGCAGTAAAACTTGGAGGGATGTTGGCAAGGGGGCTGCTGCTACTTGGGGGAATTTGTTTTTATTTGAATCACTCATCCTTCTTGGGTTTTATTTTACTCTTTGTTGTTGTTGTTGTTTTTCTGTGGGTTTTTTTTTGTTTTTTGGGTTTTTTTTTGTTCATTTGGTTTAGTTTTGCTCTTGGCTTTGGTTTGGTTGGTTTCATTTATTTTGGGTTTTGTTTTTCTTTTTGTTGTGTTGTGTTGTTGTTGTTGTTGCTCTTTCCCATACTTTCATTATTTTTTTCATAATTTCTCTTTAATTATTAAACTGTTTTTATGTCAACCTATGAGTTTCTTTCTCACTTTTACCCTTCCACTTCTTCCGCTGTCTCACTGGGAAGGGTGAGGGAGTGATCTGCATGGCACTTAGTGGCTGGCTGGGGTTAAACCACAATACCCAAGGAAGGAAAGATGCAGGACTTGGCTGCTTCTATGGCCATCAAAATTCCTCGTGAAGGAGCAGGGTTCATTTGTTTCATGGCATATGGCACTATATGTTCCTGCTTTCAGTTGTTTTCCAAATCTGTCTCTTCCATTCAACAAAAGTCTTATCTGTCTCACTGTAAAATATATACTTTTGTTTCCTGCATTTCTTCATTTTCTGATAACAAAAATTTTTTATATTATATCTTGTTTTTCCTGCTTTGGTATGTGGTATTTTGATAGTAGTAGAATTCCCACATGCATCTGTTCCCATAAAACAGATTATTGTAGGAAGAGTAAGTGGGAAATATATTACTTACTATTCTTTCAGGAGGAATAGTAAGAAGAGAGGAAAAATGAGCAGTGAACAACTCAATAAAGATGAATTAATCAATTTATGAAAATAAAGGAGACAAAACTCTAAAACAGTACTATCTCCTTTGTCAGCTATAGTCAAATAAATGCTGCCTACATCAAGTGAGGACTCATGGACCTTTTAATCTAAGGGATGATTATTAATAATTCAAGGACTGCTCGAAATGCGTTTTAGTAGCTGACACAGATGCATTTCTCTCAAAGAAGAGAAAACAACAGTGTTAAGAATTGAGATGTGATTGGTTTTCCTGTTTTCAAGTTAACATGGAAGAAAGATCTGCTTTTCTGTTGGCAGTAGCTCTGGACCTTTCGCACTCTGGAACAGATTCAGCACAGCTCAGGAGCATCAGTCCATTGCCTCCTGTGGCTTTACCCTGTGTCTACTCAAACTAGAATAAGCAGAATCTGACTTGCAAGGTTTTACAAGAAAAATTAGCATCCTTGACTTGTGACTACATATCCTTCCTAAGTATAATTTTTACATATATCTATATGTATATATGACTATATGATTCTATAAGCATATATATATGTGTACGTGTAGAAGCATTTATATACAAAGTGGGCATTCATTTCTCTTAACAAATTTTAGTAACATTTTGACCCCTGAAAGACTCCTTTAGAAGCCAAGTGTATACTAAACTTAGACAACAACACAAGTGTCTATTCTCTGCTTTCCTGTAACATCTCAGTGACATTATTTAGGAGTATAATAATACTTCTACAGGAAAACTTTCTCCAATTTCTGTGTCTGTCTAGGAGGCCACATTAATATTGAATGCAGTGAAGATGAATGGAATGAAAAGCTGGGTTGAAAAGTGAAAAATAAATATTGGCAACGGCTCATGGAAGGCGATTAATGGGAAAGTAATAAAACTCATCTTTAACATGTGTCTGAGGTCTGCTCAACTTAACTTACAACCATCAGATTTTACTTTTTGCTTTAGAAAATGTTGAGAGCAAAAAACCATTGAAAGAAATGCTGGGAAAAGGGAATAGGTCCTAATTTTAATTAATATTCCTGCTGCAATATACTGAAAAGGACATGTGCAGGTTTTTTATTTCTGGGTTTTGCAACTGACTCCAATGGCAAAGAAATTTTACAAGGGAAAGTTGTGCATTTCCCACCTGAACTACTTTAGAGCAACATTTTTGATAAAATAATGAAAAAAAAACTATTAAATAAAAAGAAAATATTCTAATAATTCTAAAAGACTTTTGTTTTGAGGTTGGGTTCTTTTCATTTTTTGTTTTGTTTTTTTTTTCCCTTCCTATGTCCTTACAGAGCAACAAATGGGATCTTTGTGATTTTAGCATTTGGATTCTCTATGCAGATTTAAAATCTTACTATTCACGTGGACAATTTTTTTTTTCAACAGTAACTCAAAGGAAGGTCCAGTGAATTTATTTAGGGTGATCTTTTGGTTAGTAAAACCAACTTCTCCCTGTACTGAGTACTTCTTTTGTCTGTGGTTTCATGGAACCAGAAGCAAACCAAGCAAGAAAGTCAAGTGCTTAAGTCCACGGGGATGGTAGTCCATGTAGCTGCTGATAATACCAACCTGAGCAGGGAAAGGGACACTTCAGAAGGGAGAGCCAGCTTGTAGGATGACCTGGATAGGCTGGAAGAATGGGGTAACATGAGCCTTATGAAGTTCAACAAGGGCAAGTGTAGGATCTTGTAGCTGGGTGAACACAATCAAGAAGTGAAGCACAGGCTGGGATCATACCCTCTCTGTCAAAAAGGACCTTAAGGTTCTGGTGGACACAAGTTCAATGTGAATGATCAGTGTGCAGTTGTGGCAAAGGAAGCCAGCAGGTTGCTTGAATACATCAACAAGGACATCAACAGCTGAGATGAAGAAGTCATTATCCCACTCTTCTCATTGATTGTCGGACCACACCTGGAATACTGTATTCAGTTTTGGTCCCCACTGTACAAAAAAGTTTTGGGCAGGCTGGAGAACATCCAGAGAGGGCTGCAAATGTGGCCAAAGGACTGCAAAATGTATGAGGAAAAGCTGAGAGATCTGGGTTTGTTCAGCCCTGAGAAAAAAAGACTCAGGGAAGACATTATCACCATGTTCCAGTATTTAAACGCTAGCTACAAAAAAAATGGAGACTCCTTCTTTACAAGAAGTCACATGGAAAAGATGAGAGGTGATGGGCTCAAGTTAGTCATAGGAAAATTCTGATTAGACACTGGGGGAAGATTTTTCACAATGAGATCAATCATTGGGATAGTGTCCCCAGGAAAGTGGTGGATTCCCCAGCTTTGGATTTTAATAGTCAGTGGGACAGGATACTGTGCCATCTTTTCTAGACTGTGCTTTTGTCGGTAAAGGTTGGAGCAGATGATTCTTGAAGTCCCTTCCAATGTGGTATTCTATGATTCTATGAAATAGCAGAGTATAGTGCATTGACTGGCTGGATGCCTACAGCCCAAAAGCTAAAGACCAAAGCTGTTATTTCACTCCCCCTCCTCACCTGGACAGGGGAGAGAAAATCTAATGAAAGACCTGTGGGCTGAGATAAGGATGGGCAGGCATCACTCACCAATAACTGTCACAGAAACAACAGATTTAACCTGGGGAAATCAGTTTAATTTATTACTATTCAAATCAGAGTAGGATAATAAGAAATAAATAAAATGTTAGAGCCACCTTTACTCCACACCTTCACTTCTTGCTGGGCTTAACTTCCCTCCCATATTCTCTACCTCCTACCCCCCAGTGACGCAGGAGAAAGGAGAACAGGGATTGTCGTCAATTCATACCTTTTTTCTGCTGCACCTTCCTATTCAGGGGAGAGCTCCTCACCCTCTTTCCCTTCTCCAAAATGGGGTCTCTCCCACAAATGACTGTTTTTCACAAACTTCTCTAGTGTCAGTCCTTCACATGGGCTGCAGTTTTTCATTAATTGCTCCATTATGGGTATCTTCCACAGGGTGTAGTCCTTATGGAACTTCATGGTGGGTCTCCAATCAGGTCGCAGTTCCTGCAGCAAACCTTCTCCAGAGTACGGTCACAGGTCCTGTCAGAAGCCTGCTCCAATGCAGGCTTCTCATCACATCTTGCTCCTTTGGGCATCCCATGTTCTGGTGTGGAGTTCTCCTCAAGCTGCAGATGGAATATACTCCACTATGGACCTCCATTGTCTGCAGGGTCACAGCCTCCCTGCACCATGGGCTGCTCGGGATTCTTTTCCCCTTTTGATCTTGGTGTTTGCAGGGCTGTTTCTCATATTCATATTCCTCTCTGGCTGCAATTGCTCCTGCTCAGGAACACTTTATTTTTTTTTTTTTTTTTTTTTTTTTTTTTTTCTTCTACTCCTTTATATCATTCTTTGTATGTGATTCTTGTGAATTCTGTTTGCTGACATTATCTTCTTAAATCTGAGCTTGATACAGAGCTCTTGGTTTCCTTAAATTGATTTCTTAATGCACTTTCTTCCCTTCCTCTGCTTTAAAATAATTTGTGATGATGNATCCCAGAGGTGTTACCACCTTTGCCAATGGACTTGACCTTAGCCAGTGGTGGGTCCCTATTTGAGCTGGCTGGCACTGGCAGCTTCTCACAGAAGCCGCCTCTGCAATCCTCCCACTACCAAAGCCTTCCCATGTAAACCAAATATACAGAGAATTTCCATTGTTTTGTGTTCTTTCCATATTTTTCTCCATACTTCAATAAAAATTTCAGGAACAATCTTGTGTTTTTAGATAAATGTAAATGAAAGTATTAAGACCCACCATCCTGAAAGCAAAGTGGGTGATGATAGCCTCTGGCTGCATAAAACATGCATTTCTGAACACTGATTTGTTGGGTAGTAATTTATCTTATTATTATTACTATTTTACTTTATTATACTGTATATTTTATTATCTCTTAATATGAAATATTCACAAGTTATTTAATCCTTGATAAAGGGAGTATAATTCTCTGTCAAAATCTAAACTGCTGTTCACAGATGTGTTCTATTGCTCATTCCTGTTTCCTCTGCAGAAAGTTTTCATATATGAGAAAATCAGAACTTCACCAGCCCTCCTGCAAAAGCTGTGTTTCACAAGTTCCCCAGGAAAATACAGGTGTCAGAAATGCTCCTCATTGCCAGCTGTCAGTCAGAGAAAGAGTGTCATACTGGCAATCAGCAGTCATCAGAAGGTGTTCCAAAACAAAGACTGTGTAACTGTCTCCTAAATAATTCAGAGCAGCTGCAGGTGTATTCTGCTGCCCTTAAGCTGTCCTGAGACAATATCTTGGAGCTCTAAAGATCCTGCATTCTCTCATCATGCTCCTGCATTCTGGCTTCCAGTCATAGAATATCCAAAAGAGATATAGTGCTTTAATGTTAACCAATTACTTTTTAATTATATATTTGTGTGCTTGTAAGAATTCAGGTTAAGGTAAAGGAAAATTAAAATTACCACATCCAGTTATGAAAGTTTTTTAACATGCAGGTGTTATAAAATAGGAGAAAATAATTTCCTCTCTTCACCCCAATATCAAATCCAAAAGATCACTCTCTTCCCTTGTTTTATCCAGATGAGAAGCTGTAGATACTTACCTGATAATTCTTTTGTACAGCTTCAGTGCCTGCTCTGCTATCACTAAAGAGAGCATCTGGCTAGGGAAGAATGTAATTCTTTATGCTCACAGCTGTGTTTAGAATTTATTCCAGGTTTCATTTAGACTCTAATCTCCCCAGTCTCATTTGCTTCTCTAAGGTTATTGATCCTTAGTTTATTTCAGGGGACAGTTTCAGGCCTGTCATCTTGGATTATGTGTGGACAGTTTATCTGCTTTTATCTGACATCTTCACAAATCTTTTACTCTAGAATGAGGTGCAAGTCCTCTTCCCCTTCTATTGCTGTATAGCAATCCTGAGTAAAAGCTTTCCATATACCAATTTCCATGATTGTGCAAATCAACAGCAACACATTCCAAGAGTAATTCACAACTCTGGTATGAAAACCTGTTTGAAGTCTTTACCCTGTGTTGTAATTTGAACCCACCCAGGCAGCACGTTCACTCACTCAACCTCCCCCCCTTCTGGCCCTCCCCTCTTTCCTCCCCGCTCCCGGAGGAGTGGGAGGAAAGATGAGCCGAAGAACTCCCACTGGTCAGATAACAACAGTCCAGTAACCAAGGTACAACACAAATCACTATCGCTATCACCAACAATAATAACAATGACAAGGAAAACAAGGGAAGAGGGTACGATACCACCCGCCGAAAACGAGCCCGACCGGGAAGTTCCCCCCCTTCCGGGTAACTCCCAGTTACCTCCTGGGCATGACATGCTATGGTATGGAATACCTCTTTGGTCAATTTGGGTTCTGTCCCTCCTTCCTCCCGGCCCCCCCCTCCCCCCCCCACCCCTCTTTCCGGCAGAGCATGAGGCTCACAGAGTCCTCCATCAGGGCAAACATCACTCAGCAACAACCAAAAACATCGGCCTTATCAGCCTTGTTCCGGGGTTAAGTCAAAACACAGCTACTAAAGAGAAGAAAAACTGACTGCCACTGCTGAACCCAGGACACCTTGTCATGTCATTAAAGACCAACAAAATACAAAAAGCAAAGCTTGGCAAATTCAGATTCACCTCCAAAATAATATCTGTTGGCTTAGCAGGGAGGGTGAAGCAGCAGAAAGCCTTAGTAAAATTTTTCCTTACCAGACTTCTTCACATATATTTTTATATTGACTATAAAATCAAATGAAGGCCTTTGAACAAGATTCCACAAGTGGAATAGCACTACCATCTTAAATGCAATTATGACATGCTTCTCTGTGGTAGAAAATATCCCATGCTATTTTTGTGTTTCCAGCAATCTTTGTGTTTCCTAAGCAATCTTTTTGTTTCCTAAGCAATCTTTGTGTTACCTGTTCTTTTCAGCGTGGAAAAGAGAAAACTTCAGGGAGACCTTGCTGCAACTTTTAAATTCTTAAAAGGGGCCTGTGGAAAGATGGGGAAAGATATTTTAGCAGGGACTGTTGTGACAGGAAAAGGGGTGATGGTTTTAAAGTAAAAGAAGGAACACGCAGGCTGGATGTGAGGAAGAAATTCTTTACAATGAGGGAGGTAAAATACTTGCACAGGTTGACCAGAGAGGTGGTGGATGCACATCCCTGGAGACATTCAAGGCCAGGCTGGATGTGGTTCTGGGCAATTTGAACTAGTTGAAGATGTCCCTCCTCATTGCAGGGGGACTGGACTAGATGACTTCTGAAGGTCCCTTCTAACCCAAGCTATTCTATGATTCTACAACTCTAAGATTCTATCCTTCCCTTAGCATGGGAATAGAAATAGATGAGACAGAGTCAAAAAAGAAGTGGCCTCCTTAAGTTTTCATTATTTCTGCTCTTTTCTTTCTCCCCACACATGGTATAGGAAGAAGTAGGTCACCACAGTAATAGAAGTTAATGAATGTTGTGACTTAGATTGTGAGGTAAATTCTGTGACTTTCAGAAATACATGACTTGTACCAATTTCTGGAAATGCTTTTCGCCATCTCCTTATTCCCTAAAAGCAACATCACATTCTTCTCTTGGATGCTTTGCTGAGAGACTGACAGCACTGAATGCTCTAACAGTTGGATTTGGTCTGCTTCAGTAGATGTTATGTGACAGAAGAAAACATTACTATTTGCCTAAGTGCTCTTTCTCATGTTAAGCCTGATATTGAAACTCTGATGTTTACAACATTTATTTAATGCTGGCAGAAATTAAAAACTCTATGCTAACTATCAAATGAAATTTTACTAAGATGGCTTTGCAAGATAAAAAGTAACATAACTGCTGAAACTTCAATGAAAGTTGAGCTTATTAACATATTAACACTTACTGAAAATTCCAAATTCTTTGCTCAAAGTTTAGCTGAGCTAGTAATGGCCTAGAACATATTTAATGCATGATTAATTATACCTTTCTCATCTAAAATGCATTAAAATATATAGTAAAACTAAGCAAATTGACAGTTCCAAGATTATGCTTACTTTAATGTACACTTCACCTTACATTTTAAACGAATCAGTAATAGGATCCATAAAATTTGTTTATGCTGACATTTTTAGTGTGATATAGATTTAAATGAGCAACACTTCTTAAGACAAAATGTGGTCATGAGTAGATTACAGCATAACACTAGTTAACCAAACATAAAGAAAAATTATGCAAGCTAACAGTGGCACAGTGCACTCCAGTAACCTTATTTTTGTTAACATTATTTTAGCAACATGATAAATGCTTCAGCCAAGTTAAATTTTGCTGCCAATCGAAGGTCAAGATATATTCCTGTAGTGCAAGCACCAAGGCTACATATGTGTTTGCCTCTCTGAATGAGCCTGAGTTCACCAATTTGTTTTAAAAGAGAGCTGCAGGATTTCTTTTGGCTGTACAACAATAGAATTTTCCACCTCTGTTTCACTGAAAAAGCAAAAATTCCAATTGAGTTCAGTGAAAGCTGCTTTGAAAATTTTACACTGAAATGATGTAATAACCCACATCTAGAGCTAATCAACACTCAGTAAAAAATATTGCTCAGTAGGATTGGGTTGCTGCTTGTGCTCTTACTGATTCATTTTTTGAGCCACCTGATGAAGAGTGGAAATTCAGTGACACTGCAACAAAAGGTCATTTTCTGCCTTGAGAACTTCCTCATTAAGTTTCAATTATTTTGCCTGTTTGCACACCAGTGTTTCAGTCTTCCTTACATTCTTAACACACGTAGGTGGCTAATGTCTCTTCACATATGTTTCACAGTAGGCTCTGAACTATTAAAGCACTTAACAACTAAAAGTTCTTTTCCAGTAAAGCATGTAAATGTGACCCCTGTTGGTTGATGTGCATATAGTACCTGATAAGAATCACTGAATCAAGTACTGCATTGAAAGAAGTGAACAGCATAAGAAATTGTTCTTATCAAAACACATTACAAACTAGAATAACAAAACAAAAGTAAAACACACTGGATTCATTTCAATGAAACTAGCTGTCTATTAGGGCTGGTCACAAAACGCTATTTTTATGATAAGTGCTGAGTCTTTACACCCTATTTCATTTTATTTTAAACAGGATAGAATAGCAAAATCAAGAACCCTACTCCGATTTTTGAGCAAGTTGGGTGTAGAGGAATAAGGAAAGTAGCAGAATGGATATGCCTCCTTTCTGGCCAGAACTCTTGTCTGGGCCACACTGAGAGAGCCACATTCAAGGTTCTGCCTGAGACACTGCAGTAACTAGTTTTTTCATATCTCAAATAATGAGGCCAGCCATCAATCTGTGCGGTTGTGTGAGCTCTTTCCTTATGTCTTTGACCTGAAAGATCAGACTCGTTGCATCAGACACCATCAAAACTATTACTTTTAAAAAATGTGCAGGTGAAAATTTTCTGATTCATTCAATTACTTGTATTAACCTTGAGCCTCAGTGTTTGCTATGGATCTGATATATATGTGAAATTTTTGCCTGCACGTATGCCCATCTAACTTTTCTTAAATTTACCTATCTTCCTACATAAGAACTTACAATCACATTACTCCACATTTTACAAGATTTTTAGTTCTGATCTTCTGTTTTTTGTGGAACAATGATCTGAATTGATTGCAAAAGCATGATCAGATTTACCTCAGGGCTTTGGGAGCTTTAAGAGGTTCTCATTAACAATGTCTAATGTCATCTGCCTAAGTCACACATTAAAGTCAAATAAAAGGACACAGAACACAATATAATCAGATGAGAAAAATCTGTGCAAAGAAGCCGTAGTAAAAGAAAACCAAACAATATACCAACCAACAAATAAAAACATAAAGAAATTTTCCCCTAAAATTCAGGATAACAAGGATGTAAAAATTCTGAGCACTAGAGGAGCATTATAGTACCTTGAGAATTTTGCACTGTCTGATTATTCTGTCTCACCTAATGATCTGGAGATGTAACAGCCTTACTCCATTTAGTTTTTCTGAAACTTATATTCAAAAAAGTGTTGCAAAAATCCTATTGTGTAAGTTCTGGACAGCAGCAAAAGAAAGCATTATATTTGTTTTCTGTTTTATATTTGTAAAGTGAAGAACACAATTTACTCCTTCCTGCAACTCAGGTGGAGTTTCTTGTGCTAATCTGTCACCAAACATGTTCATACAAAATAACTGATGGGTCCCTCTTCTTTTTATTAATGTTTAATTAAAAAGTAGAATTAGACATAAAATTCCAGATAGTTTGACCTCAACTTAGGGAAAAAACAAACAAACAAACAAACAAACCAAAACAAACCCAAAACCCAAAAACCTGAACTTTTTTCTGTATAAACTTTTCTAATTATCTCATATAAATGCAAAATATATTTCTTAGATACACTATTAGTAGAATGACATTTGGAATTATTAGCATATTTTAACCTGAATTTAGAAAAATGAGAATGTCATGCTGTGCTAGCATTTTTTAGCCTCATATCACTATGCTAAACAGCATGTTTCTCCCAGAAAGTTGCTGATCCCTCAACACAAACAACTTCTAAAAACGGGGTGGCATAGGGTATAAGGTGGGAGCTTGGCACAAACACACTGCACTAAATTTATATTTTTGGACTAAATGGACTAAAAAGAGGGCTAATATTTTATCTTTAAAGATATATGTATTTTTTTCCTGATCATCTGGTTTTACGTCTTTCACATATTGCATAAGGCAAACCTAAACCAGAAAGGCAATGAAACATTTTAAATGGAGATCTCTCTTCAAGGCTTTTAAAAGAGCTGTTGTTATTATTAAAAATATGTTTACTGAAGAGACCATATAATGTATAATAAAAAGCTTTAATTATTATCAGATTTAAGAAAAGCCTATTTTATAATTCAATGGAGAATTAGTCTCAAGACAACCAGACTCTTAGGGCTTGACATTTCCCTTATTTTCAGAAAAGCTTTTATTGGCAGCTGAGCATTACACAGAATATTGGCTGGTTTTCTCTTCTACAGCTTCTATTATATTACCCACAGAAAGGATTTGTACCTCAATCCATTTTTTGGTTCTACTTTTGTTTCTCAAAAAAAAGCTAGAAAACCAGGTTTCATCTAGGTCAGTGAAATATTTACAAGAGAACACAGAAGTCATGAAAAGGCTGGGAAACAAAATCCAGGAGATTGCGGTCTAGAATAAAAGACAGGAGACCAACTTTGAAGCTAAGGCTCCCTTTGTCTCTGAAGACATACTTTCAAACACTCTACTGTATGAAAAAACACACAGAAGCAACTGTATTTCTGAGGTTGCTACCTTTAATATTTCACCCTAAAATTGTGGTGCTCAAAGAGACTCATGAAACAAGTTAGTGATTTTTCATTACTTATTCAATACTCCATTGCTTTGGTTCAGTATGCTACATGAGTTTGGTGTAAATCTTGATTAAAGAGAGCTTTTTTTCCTCTCTGTTATTCATTTATGAAAATTAAGTTGGAAATAGAAAAAAAAAGCAAAGAATGGAAGCACAAAGTAGGAAGAAATGTCACAAGCAGGTAATGGCAGAACCATCATAACACTGACAGTGTGACAAATACAAAAACTAAGATCCAAAGCCCAGCATTTAAAAGTAGTAAAATAAAGGAATTCTAATTTGATATATCTAGAGAACATAGACGGGAGCACGTTGCAGATGGGAACAGGATGAGAATGGTGACAACACCAAAACTAAACCTAAAAAAAACAATGCAGGCTTTCTCCAAAAAAAACCCACAATCAAAATTAATAAAAATTATATTTAACCACTGAAGCTCATGATTTCTGTCAGATTGCTGTGCTCCTTGGTACTATTACTTCCATTCTCCCTGCACAAACCATCTTGAGAAATATGTTTGGTCTTGAAGTTTTACATAATTAGTGTCTTTGCCTTCTGCAGAACTCTGAATTTGAACAAAAGCAGAGCTTTTTTGTAACCCATCTTAGAAAACTAAATTCACCCACAAATCTTCCTTTCTCTTTCTGGAATGATTTTTGTTCTACATATTCCCAATTTACTAAAGAATTGAAGATTTTTTTTTTTATTTCTAACGTTGAGAAAAACATTGTTAGAATTCAAATCAGCTTTGGTTTCTGATGAATTTATTCCTTGAGCTTTTCTTGATTTTGATTTAGAGAACCACTAGAAGCTCAAGACTCCACTATTAATTCAGACCTAGGTCGAATAATTTTCTCCACTTATCTCAAATATTTTCTTTCTTCTTTTTCATGTCTGGTTCAACTTTGTCTATGTTCAACATTAAAGATATTTACCAGTAGCTTGAAAAATGTTATTTCCTATTTCTCCTAGTGATGGTGTGTCTGTTGCTGCTATTGAATCTCAGAAGTGACTTTCATATTGCTAAAGATAGTGCTTGTTGCTGTTTTAGGGATGGTTAGTTTGTTTAAATTTCTTCTGTATTCAGTCTGGATGTATTGATCATTAGAAGGCCACGGAATATAACTTCTATTACTCAATATTTCTCCTTATTTATTTTTATTAGGCTGCCTTGAAGCATTTAAAATTTCACTGGTATGCCTATGTTTCAACTTTTCTCATTCACCTACACTTCAAACAGATCATTAAAAATTTTTTTTATTCTACCAGTATTATTCCAATATATGTGGGTTTAATACAAGAAAAATCAGGGTTTGTTTTCTTGGGTTTTTTGTTTTTTGTTTTTGTTTTTTTTTTTTCAAAGACAGTAATAGGCTAAGGTAACATAGGTAGCATATCCTGTTTTTCTAACTGACTTTTTTTCCTATATAAGTTTAGAAGAAGTCTCTCCTATTCATTATTTATCTCTTAGTGAGCAGTTGCAAGAAGAGTCAGAGTATCACAGAGACTTACATTGTGCAAGCAAAACAAGGACATGACATGGTAAAAGATGAAAAAAAAATACTACGTGGAAACATGGTACTGGCAGCAAATTGGCTAGGTTTGTAATTCTTCAAATAGAATATAACTGATGTGTTGGTGCACACAATCACTAATTTAAATTTTTACTCAAAGCATTGAACATATTCTTTAAGAAAAATCATTGTGAACAGAAATGATAAAAGATCTTAAAATATGAGACGTAAGAGTTGTTTAAGTTTTTAGTGATCTTTAAGCTCAAATACATAATATAGTGAAGCACATTTATTGTTTTTCTCACTTTATCAGTTGATGAATACTTTAGGTAAACCTCTGCTAATGTGCATCTCATTTTGAAATGATTGTTATGGAGCACACAGTATTTTTTGTTATAGAAGGAAATCACTAGATTCTTCACTAAGCTTCAATCTAAAGCTTTTCCAATAAACTCATTTTGATCTAAGTGTTATTTTTCAAAACAGTAAAGAAATTATATAAACTATTACGAGAATAATGTTGGAACCATTTAGCATATTTTATCACAAATTAAGATTAACACAGTTCCCATCTAGAATACTGCCACCAGTTATGATAGATAGGAGAAAATAATTTGGAATGGGATGAGAGGTCCTATGGATATTCATTAAGAGTACTATTTAGGACATTGTTTGTAGAGTTGATATTTTTTGATGTGTTTATTTTCTTAACAAGTTTGTATCATCTTAATCCAATTACTTGAAAGGTATTTCTCCTGTTTAGGAGACACCAGTGAAAGGTTATTTACCTGTTCCCTCTGTTAGTTAGAATAAAGACATTCTTCATGGCTTTTTCTATTTTTTATTTTTTTCCCTGATTTGAATTATCACCATTCAACTGTCAAGTAAATAACATCAGAAAAGGATGGTGGTGTTGTAAATGTGTATCTAAGTAGTCAATAGGCAGCCTGAGGAAATCAGATGTTTTATCTTTTTACTGACTTCTCTAATGTCATTTTGGATATTTGACTCCTTTTCCTATCGTTACTTGGAGTTACTTGTTTTTTTTAGCAAATAGAGGACACCATCATTGAAAAGAATCCTTAGAACACTAGTTGTTTACTGTATTCCTTCCAACATAAAGGAATCTAAAATAAAACCCAGACACACAACAATACTATAATTATTTAATTTCCAAATTATTCTACATGTCTTTCTGTAAAAACCTTTCTAACTCTCAGCCTAGATGGAGTTTTAAAGAGAGTTTGAAAGTACAATAGGATTTCTAAATTCAATGGGGCTGGCATAGGGATAGAAGACAACTGAAAGAACCAGGAGAAATAGTCATTTCCTGTCTTATAAACACTTAAAAACAATACTGAAGAAACTGTACAGAAGGTTTCTTTGCACTGATACTCTTATGCAACTGTTCGGTTCTCTGGTTTTCGTTTGTTTGCTTACAGAGATGAACAAAATGATTTGTGGTAAGTGCTCTCAAGCTGAGGAATGGAAACAGCATGTTGTTACCTCAGTTCAGATAATTTTTTATCATTTTCTTTCTGGCTATCATGCTTGAGTGACAGCTTAACAAAACTAAATAAAAGCCAAAAAGGCAAGAAAACAAACAAACAAACAAAACCCGCAAACAAAAACAACCCAACCAAAACACCAAACCAAGCCAAAACCAACCAAATCAAACAAAACCCCATACCAAGTATATTTTTTCACTACCTAGTCATCTCAATGACCTGCTTTTCTGATAATTTTTTTTGCTAACAGTCTCTTAATATTTCTGATATTTCCTTTGGTAATATTTTAGCTCATGAATGCACAATCTCACAATGCATAGGTAGGATGTATGCCAGAGAACAGTACTTTTTTGTATTCATCTGCTTTTGTGAGACACCACCTGCAATCCTGCTTTCAGACAAGAGGGATGTGCATCTGCTCAAGTGAGTCTAGAGGAGGACCACAGAGATGATCAGAGGGCTGGAGAACCTCTTCTATGAAAACAGGCTGAGAGAGTTGGCCTTACTCAACCTGGAGAAGAAAAGGCTCCAGGGGACTTAAAGCAGCTTGCAGTGCCTGAAGGGGGCCTACAAGAAATCTGGAGAGGGGCTTTTTAAAAGAGCATGTAGTGACAGGACAAGAGGTAATAGCTTTATACTGAGAGAAAGTAAATTAAGATGAAATATTAAAAAGAAATTCTTCCCTGTGAGGGTGGTGAGGGCTCTGGCACAGGTTGCCCAGAGAAGCTGTGGCTGCCCCATCCCTGGCAGTGTTCAAGGCCAGGTTGGATGGGGCTTGGAGCAACCTGGTCTAGTAGAAGGTGTCCTTGTCCATGGTATAAGGTTGGAACTAGGTGTTCCTTAAAAACTCCCAACCCTAACCGTTTTACAATTCTGTATTTTATGATTCTGTCCATGCAAAGGGATGCTAAGCTTGCTCACAATTTATTATTTTTAGTTTTACTCTTTTTAAGAATTAAGTTATTCCTAAACATTCTTGTCCTAGATCACCATTTTACATGACATTGGAATAATGTTTATTCATGGTTGCCTGTAGGATTAGATATTTATAATAAAAGCAGTAACATTGTTTATTTGGATTTCAAATGCTGCAACTCAGACTAAGTAAATATACTTTGTAACTGCATTATGAGTACTGCACAGAGACAATTTTGCAGCTGCTTTATAAAGTGGCTGTTCTTAAAACATTTTTCATTTGAACCTGCCTCTGGAAATACATGCATAGGACAGCTCCCATGCCCAAGTGTCATAAAGAACATCAACCCTATTTTCTATGCTCTTGAGTAACTTGCAGCAATACAATTTGATGGGTTGGTCCCGGCTGTTCACCAGGTGTGAACCATGCCATCTTTCACTCCCCCTTTTCAGCAAGACTGGAGATAAAAAAAAAATAAAAGCCTGTAAGTCAAGATAAGAACAGGGAATTCACCCACCAATTAAAATAATGTGCAATACAGACTCAAGAGGAAGATTTAATATATTGGCAATTCATAAGAGACTAGGATAGTAAGAAACAACAAACTAAAACCACCCTACCCTTCTTCCCAGACTCAATCTCACTCCTTACTCTTCTAACTCCTTCCCACCCTGAGAAGCTCAGAGTGATGGGGAACAGGAGCCGTGTTCAAACTGAAACAGCTCCTCTTTGCCACTTCTTCCTCATCCTCTCCCCCTCCTCTAGCATGAGGTACCTCTCATGGGATACAGTCCTTCAAGAGTTCCTCCATAGGGGTCCTCTTCATGGGGTCTATTCCTTCAAAATTGGACATGGGTCTCTCATGGGCTGCAGTTCCTCCCAGGATCCTACGCTAGTGGGACTCTTCATGGCCCACACTGTAGCTATTTCCTCCAACATGGTCCTCCATGGACTGCAGGGACACAGCCTGTGTCACAATGGTCTTCTCTGTAGGCTGCAGGCAAATATCTGCTCTGGAGTCTGGAGTACCTACCTCCCTCTCCTCCTTCACCAACCTTGATGTCTGGAGAGATGTTTCTTTCACAGTGTTGTCACCCTTCTTTCTCATACCTGCTGCACAATCTTTCTTTATCCTTTCTTAAATATTTTATCACAGAGATGCTACCATTGCTGCTGACTGGTCCAGCTTTGAGCAGCTTCAGGTCCATTGTGGAGCCAGTTGAGACTGGCTCTGACATGAAAGAAGATCCTGGTGATTTCTCACAAAAACAGTCCTACAGATTCCACGCTACCAAAACGTTGTCACGTAAATTCAAAACATATAGTTAACTCAAAGTCTTGTGCTCTCCCTTTGAGGTGCTTAGTAATCCCTATTTTATAAAGGCATCCAGGATAAACCTTAGACAACAAATCCACTCCTTAGGCATAAGTAATACCTTTATCCTAAGGATTAACGCCATCCTTGCAAGAAAAAAACTTTTTTGAAAACCAGCTTGGAGTCAATTACAACTTCTCAAGAGCTGAGGACAAACACAGACCCTATATCTTTTTCTCCTGGTGCATAGAAGTCTATTTAGTATCTAATTCTCCAATGTAAATCCTTAAATTATATACACATATAAAGTGCAAATGAAAACATTAATGTACAAATATAGTTATGGAATAGACATGAGGGATGAAACAGAGAACAAACCATGAATGACAGTCACAGGCTTTCTTTAGTTGAGTTTTATTCATTAATACAGAATTTGGTCATATTTTAGCACTGTCACATGCTGAGATTGTTTAGTGACCTAGAGTAGAGACATACATTGCTACCTGTCAAGTTTCTAGCCTGAAATATTTTGGTATTTATTGATAGAACCAAGGGAAGATATTTTCTGACACCCAAGGTTCTTCCTAAGCTTAACACTTAGGCTTCGGAAGCCTATCACCTTTCCCTTCCCTTTTCTACAATAGCAGTATAAACAGCAGTATTTGGCAAACTGGAACTGTATTTGGGCACAGACGTTTTTCCTTTATAAGAGCACTTTCGGCTTCTTCCCTGCCAAGGGGTCCATGCTTCTTTTTTTTTCTTTTTTTTTTTTTTTTTCCTGTTGTTTTCTGAAGGGGGTTTGG
>NDXB01000980.1:38653-49606 GCA_002631895.1 Agapornis roseicollis
ATTATATAAAAAAAATAAAAAAAAACGAAAAAAAAAAAAAAAAAAAAAAAAAAAAAAAAGAAACCCAAAAAACAAACCTGTAACTGATGGTAACACAACTGTCTCCTGAGACAAATGTAGTACAATTCAGAGTAAAATGACCTTTTTGATTGACTTGCAGTTGTTGGATGCAAAGCAGAGGGTTCTGTCTTCAAGTCAAGACTCAAGATGTCTAGGGCATGAAAGAAACAGGGACAACTGTCTGGGGATAAATAGCACTGGCTACCTTTGTGTCTGGACATCAGTATTGATCAGAAATAAAACCTACTACAAAATGTTAAATTGGATGGTTTCAACATTTACTAAAATTCTTTATCACTCTACCACAAGGCAAAACACAGAAAGTTCAATATGAAGAGTTATATAAATAAAAGTAAAACATAAAACATAGACAAACAAGCAAATAAATGGAGGAAGCTTACAAAAATCACATTTCTAAGAGAATTTTTAGTGTAAATGAAATAAGTACAATTTTAATCAAATAATGATTTTATAAAAAATACATCATTTGTTGTGGAAAAGCTTTTTTGTCATCAGTATTACTACCCTAACCTCATCCCACCCCACCCAAAAGCAAGCAAAATTTTCTAGCCTGGTGTGTGGACTCAGGAGTCTATTTTCCTGGGTTTGGTGTTCTATTGAAGAAAAACAAGCAGATGAGATAGCTGAAATTTGTCTTTTCCTTTTCTGAATTAGTGTCAGGATGAAAACTTATCTGTTCTCCTAGGCTGAAACAGAAATCTGGGGACAAGTTTATCTTTTCCAGTGGGATTTTGAAATACTGGGGGTTTTGCCCTCTTTTCACTCTAGTGTGGAACAAATATTAATTTCAGCATCTTGGAAGTTTTAATGTCAAATCAGAATTCATTCAAATAGTGACATAATATCAATAACTGGGAGGAATAAACTGCAACCTACACAATGAGAAATAAAAGTCCCTAGATGTCTTAGGGAAACTAATAAGTTCAGTAAAACAACACTTGCTGTTGGAGTTAAGAAAGCTCTAACACACTTATTAAAATATGCCATTGTTCCTTACCCCATTTAGTCTGCCGGGGTGGAGTTAAATGTTTCTGTAGTAACTTTTATGGTATCTTTTGGATTTCAGACAAGAACACTGTTGATAACACACTGACAGTTTAGGTATTGCAGAGCAGTGTTTCCACAGCATAAAGGCAATTTCTGTTTCTCAGTTTGCCACACAAGTGAGTAGGGTGGGTGTACACAAGAAACTGAAAATGGACACAACTGCAATGGATGATCCTGACTAACAAAAGGGGTATCCAATACCAAATGTTATCCAGTTGAGTGATAAAACCTGGGGGAAATAATGAGGAACGGGGAAGTTCAGATTTAATGATATTTGTCTTCCCAAGTATCTGTTACCTGTGACAGAGCCCTGCTTTCCTGGACACAGATGAAGACCTTCCTGATGATGGAAAAGAGTGAATGAATTCCTTATTTTGCTTTGCTTGTGCACACAGCTTTTGGTTTATTTGTTAAACTGTCTTCATCTCAACCCATGAGTTTTCTCTTTTATGCTTCTGACCTTCTCTGCTATGCCACTGTGGGATTGAGCAATTGGCTGTGTGGGGCCTAACTGCCTACCAGAGCTAAATCACAACAGCTGGTGTTCCATCATCTTCCGATTAATTGATTTTTATTGTCCTTCAGTCTATCGAAAATCTTTCTGTGCTATGGAACTGGTCCTGAATAAAGAGGCAGCCAGTTTTAGCCTAGAGGGTAGATCAAAACTGAGTCCACTGAAATCACAAAATGGTTTTACCATTGATTTTGAGGGGGAGATGGAATGTCACTCTCTTCTACTAATGACTTATCACTGTCTTTTCCTTCTAATGACTCAATTAAAAAGCTCTTTAGATAATATTCTGTTAGAACTTCTTTTTCTCTTACGTACATATGTACATTCCTTTTTTTTTTTTAAGTATACCAAGATTTACTAAAAATGATGTCAAGTTATAAAAAGTGTCTTTATAAGGAGTCAATTTCTGTGTGTTTCCCTTCTGAGTGCATTTTTTTGGCTTGTTTGTTGTTTTTTTTTCAATAGAGTTGTGCAGTGTAGTCATTCCCTCATATTTAAAATATCAAATGCAATTAGCTATAGATTAAGAAAGCTAAATAACCAGCAATATATTTGCTATATATAAAATACATATTTTTAAATATTCTTTTTGTTAAATGATTTCTGACAGTTAAGAACAGAAGATGTAGCAACTGAGAGAAAAAAAATGCAGTCAGAATTAGAGATTCTTAAGGATTGCTCAAAGCTTGAAATGTCTTCCCAACTTATATTCTACAATTTAACTCAGAAGCTGAACAAATGTTGGCTTAATTATTGTATTTAAACAGTATATGAACTGTAACTTATTTTTATATAACAATCCATATTTGGTTTGAAAATACAGTTGCACATGCTTCGCAACTTTTCTATAAACCTATTCTCATATACTAGTATGATGGTTACTCATAGCAAAACACTGAAGTACATTCATTCATGTGAGTAAACCTTGGGCAACTCCACTAAAAATCGTGAGCCTACTCACAAAACAAAGCATTTGCTTTTGTTCTTTCCAGAATTGAAAAACCTAATGTTCAAAGGGCTGATGAAATATGTCAGGGTTAATAGTTCATGCTATTGAAATATATCTAAGAAATTGAGTATACTCAATGTGGTTAGATTGTGAAGCTCTATTTAAAGCACATTATGATAAAACACAATCACTTCAAGTACAAAATGTTTTCTGTTTCTTGCTTTGTTTTTCTTCACAAGCAAGTGAAGCAAGGAGTCTCATCCATTATGCTATTAATATGCTAATTGCAATCAAGCTTTTCGGATCTGTGTGGAGATGACAGTGTATTTGCATATAAAAAAAGGTATTGTGATAAATTTGGTTTGAATATTGTACATTCCCATATGACACTGGTCCTTTTATAACCAATTAAAACAGCTTCTTCTTTAAAAGAACTTTCTAGTTACACTGAAGAAAAATAACACAACAAAACAGTAAAACAATTTAATGCCAAATACCTTGGAAGACACTTTATATCACATTTTAAAAATTTTATCACTATCTGCACATAGGCAGATAATCAGGAAGTAAAACAAACATAACAAGATTTTTAGGGGGGTTTAATCAATACATTTAACATTTCTGCTCAGTGAACCTTAAGTGGAATGATACATCATTGTGAAATGCAATTGTAAGTTATGGATTTCATACGGTCACCTTTATAAAGCTGTTATTGACAGAAGAAAATTTGGCAGGGATGCGCTAAAAATGTATCTCAGAAATCAAAGAAAAATAACTTCCATGCAAATGCTTCTAAGAGAGAGAAATTGGTCAGAGGCAGTGTGGTAAGACAATTTCCACTGTAACAGAGGATGGAAAATGTATTTATCTTAAAGGATTGTTGTCAACTGTAGAATCCTGTCTAAAATTCATTTTAAATACTAAGCATTTTAAATATCGTTTGCTTTAGTGCATGAGAAGCTTTAAAAGAACAATAATATTGGCTTTCACAATCACAGCTGGGGGCATTACATATAACAAATTATTGTGCTCTCAAAGCATACATGTAAATAAGCATAAAATAAAAGTTATTAGAAGCAGCATTTTATTTTCAATAGTGGCTATAATAATTGGAATAGTGGCAGTCTATGAGCTTTTCCCCTTTTGCTGGTTTCTATGATTAAGCAAGGAGAATCATTGTAGAAATTAGTTCTCTCCTTTTCACTTTGGGATTTTTTTGTGTTTGTTTGTTTATTTCCTGTCATTTCTCCCTGGTTACTGCTGAGAACATGTCTGCTTCTTAATCAGACAGGAGGGAAAGAGTTGGCTATTTTTTCTTCTTGATACTGTCTAGATTACCAAATAGACCTGGCTTATATAAAAAGAGATTCATTTGCCTTGGTTAGTTGGACAAGAAAATAAAACTTACTTCCTCTTAAAACAAGGAACTTTAAGCAAAATCCCTAACAGTTCTTAAGATTTGGTGACATTTGTTGGATTAAGGGCAGTTGGAGGAGGAAAATGACACTGCTTTGTGCCTAACACTCTTGCCAAAAAATCTAGAAATCATAAAATCATAAATCATAGAATAGTTAGGGTTGCAAAAGACCTTAAGATCACCTAGCTCTAACCCCCTTCCCCCAACCCCCCTCCCCCCCCAACATGAGCAGGGACACCTCACACTAAACCATCTCATCCAAGGCTTTGTCCAACCTGACCTTGAACGCCGGGGATGGAGCACTCGCAACCTCCCTGGGCAACCCATTCCAATGCCTTAACACCACCACAGTAAAGAAATTCTTCCTTATATCCAGCCTATACTTCCTCTATTTAAGTTTGAACTTGTTACCCCTTGTCCTATCACTACAGTAACTAATGAAGAGTCACTCCCCAGCATCCCTATAGACCCCCTTCAGATACTGGAACGCTGCTAGGAGGTCTCCATGCCGCCTTCACTTCTCCAGGCTGAACAGCTCCAACTCTCTCAGCCTGTCTTCATATGGGAGATGCTCCAGTCCCCCGATCATCTTCGTGGCCCTCCTCTGGACTTGTTCCAACAGCTCCATGTACTTTTTATGTTGAGGACACCAGAACTGCACACAATGCTCCAGGTGAGGTCTCCCGAGAGCAAAGCAGAAGGGCAGGATCACCTCTTTTGACCTGCTGGTCATGCTCCTTTTGATGCAGCCCAGGATATGGTTGGCTTTCTGGACTGCAAACAAACACTGAAGCCGGCTCATATTCATTTTCTCATTGACCACCATGCCCAAGTCCTTCTCCGCAGGGCTGCTCTGAATCTCTTCTCTGCACAGCCTGTAGCTGTGCCTGGGATTGCTCCCACCCAGCTGTAGGACCTTGCACTTGGCATGGTTAAACTTCATGAGGTTGGCATCAGCCCACCTCACAAGCATGTCAAGGTCCCTCTGGATGGCATTCCTTCCCTCCAGCGTATCCACCCAACCACACAGCTTGGTGTCATCGGCAAACTTGCTGAGAGCGCGCTCAATCCCACTGTCGATGTCAGTGACAAAGACATTGAGCAAGACAAATCATGAATGAAAAGCAAGGACTGTGTGTACATAGTTTTTATTTTGCACAGACAGATAATTTAAAACCTATATTTCTATTTTTTTTTCTTTCTTTTTCTTTTAATTATGGTTAAGTTTTGGAATTTGTCTAATTCAGGTAGACAATGTTTTAGCCATTGTTAAGGTAAGACAGCTGGTTTTCATTGAATTTCCAATCTTCAACAAATGTCACAGGAAAAAAACCTACTCAATACACGTAGCTTGAATCCAGTCAGGATCAGAGTGATTTATTGGTTTATTATTGATGTGTAATTAAGCAGCAATTACTGATCTATGTGTTCAGGATTTATATCAGTAACACAGCAGATATACTACAGTAGTGGACTTAAAAATATTAACATCCATCCAGCAATCTCTTCACAACGTTTTATAATTAATCTCACTATGGTCTAATTCTGTACTTTGTGTTTACATACACAGAGTTTCTTGATCACATATGCATGTGATCAAGAGTTTCTCTGCCCATATGCATGCCTCCTCACCACCACTAGTCCACCTATTCCTGGCAGCATCACACAAAGTGTGGCTGCAAGTATTTTCACTCCAACGCCTACCTCAGTTTTAAGAAAATTTCCTGGGTTTTTGTACTTCTTTGCAAGCAGGTTCCCTCTTTATAAATCCTCACTTAAACATTTATTCCAACTGATGGTCATCTTGGTCTCCAATATGATCATTTGTGAGCAAATCTAACTGTTTTGGGCACTTGATCCATGCTTTTTTTTTGCACTTACAGTCCTACTACCAGAAGCACACTACATGAGCATAATGAAAACAATCTACTCAAATTTTAAGGTATGAAATAGCATTAAAAAGAAAAATTAAAAAAAAAAATAGCATTTATTTTTTGATTCAGAAAGACATGTCTAATTTTTGAACTTGTTAATATGAGAATAAATATCAACCAATAATCTCCTGCTATGTCCTTACCTGCATCAGGGTCTAAAGCTGGTTTTAGACATAAATTTCAGAACAGGTGAATTTGACACAATCTTACCTAACTACTGAGTATTAATATTTTTTAAAGTGATAGAAGATGTATCTTTGGAGAATTGTCCTTTTATGAACATCAAATAATGACAAAACAGCACAATGACTTTATGTCTGATCCATTTTAGCAGAATGATTGAATAAAATGATATAGGGGATGAAATTAAATATGCATGATTATAGCAATAACAGATATTTCACTCTTTAATGTTGACATTTTAATTATAAATAAAAAAAATCCAGCAGTTATTTATTGTTTTAATTGTTTGCATTTTCTCTTTAAAAACATATGACCTTAAAATTGACATCTGAATCAATAAAATACATGGAAAATATAATATGTATGTACTTAGAACAATAACGTATTTTTTCTTAAAGACATAGTATTATAATATGAATTTAATTTTTTTCTAAAATTTTGGAAACAATTTACTTAAATTTCTTTGTATAAAAAGGGCATATTTGAAAATACGTTCTTTTCAGAAAAGGAGACACAGGCAAAAAAGTATACTTTATCTGTAAGAGCTGATTCATCACTGAAAATTATTTTTCAGAAAAACTGACCAAAATTAGACTAATATGTGTTTGCAAGAAAATATGGAATGTATATCGCCTTAATGGGAGTTTCATTATTATATATAGATAAATCAAAATATACCTGAAAAATTTTTAAAAATATAATAATCTGTGAATCTTGAGGCCTTTTTTCTTCCTGACCATACTGATGAAGTTCACAAAGCAGCATTTTTACAATTAATGTGAAACTTTGCCTCTGTAAAAGTCCTTTTTAATCCATGTTGATATTTTTCTCAAAATTGTGTTAGTAAAAAATAAATAATAAATTAAATTTAGTTCTTTTTTCAGATGTGCAACATGGATGGTGCTACAACGATTTCTTGTCACGCTCACAGATGTGATGTTCTTGGTGTTCTTAAAGGATATAATTAAAATGTAAATTAATGTGAGGTATGGTGGCCAATCACGGCTAATAAGGGTCTGCACAGTTTGTATAGCAAAATGAAGTATGTTTTCATTAGAACATAACCAAATAATTTCAATTAGTTTTAAAGTAAATTAATATTTCTTAGTTGTTTACAAATGTTTAATGATATTAGAAATCTTTATGGATATTACCATGTACATATCCATACAAATATATTTCTCAAATATGCACACATCTACACAACTAGACACAATTATGCACAGTATGTGAAATGAAAAAATTTTTGTTTCTCTTCATTAATACAATACTGAATAACTGACAGTTCACAAAGAATATACACAGTGACTTTGAATAAATATGTCTTTCCTGCCAGGAATACAACAGCACAGAGGCAGGAGTTTTCATTTTTTCTCATGCTTTGTGCAAACATTTTCTTTGGGTTCCATTCCTGTGAGTTTGCAGTTGATGAAACTGGATTTGAGGTATATGTTTGAATGAGGTTCAGAATCTCAAATGAAGTTCCCAATATATAAACCATGCTGAAGACCAAAATGTAAAGCTGTAATAGTATTAGGCTTAAATTTAATTCATTTAGATTGTTTATTAAATCCTTTACAATCATTTGGCAATCATCATTCATTTATTTTCCCCAGTTTGTAAAGGCAAGTTGTTAGCTGTGTCAGTCTGTCAGACTTGTTGATAATGGAAAATTCTTCAATGATGCTGTCCTGCACGTTAGTAAAAATTACGTAGTGGGGAAAGGGCACTGCTTCTTTGTCAAATACTAAAAGTGAGAAGGTTGTTAGAAGGTCTGTTCATCGAAATCTGATTATCAAGAGATGGAGACAACTCACTTCCTGACACCTAGCTCCTCCCAATCCAATATATGAACTTATCCAGACAAATAATACAGATGCTTCTAAGAAAACAAAGACTATTTCTGCAGAAAAACTAAACAGTGAAGGAAAATACAGTCTCTGATTCTGAACATTATGAAAGCAATGCCCACATCTTACCTTAACATACTGGTTGTGCTGGATCATATTTGTCATCCAGAAATAAGATAGTCCCTCTTCTATAATATCCCACCTCAATTTAAAGAAGCATAAATTTAGGCTGAGACATTTTCATAGCTTTCTAGGATAAAATCAATTCAGAAATATAAAAAGATGATTAGTTACCATTTGAGGAATAACCAATGCAGTAACGAGTAGTAAAACAACCCCCCCCCAAAAAAAAAAAAAAAAAAAAAAAAAAAAAAAAAACCCAAAAAAAAACCCTCAAAAATCAGAGAAATAAATAGTACCCTGTACATTTATTGATTTAACGTAATATTTCCATGTTTTGAAATTGCATTTTCTCAAACCATTACNAAAAAAAGAAGCAAAAAAAAACCCACAAAAAAAGCCCTCAAATATCAGTGTTGACAGTCATAACAGAAATATTTGGGATTCATTCGTGAATCAGAGAATTTGCCTTCGGAAGCTTTTCATCTCTAACTCATTCATAGAAACCTGTCCCAGTGGATATTTTCAACAGCAAGACATAGTGGATTCCTCTTTTACTGCTAAGTGTTCTCTTTTGGACATGCCTCTTTGCTGGTTTTTTGCAAGTTCTTTCTTCAAGGCAATGAGGATTTCAAGATACATGCTGACATATACAAGAACATCCTCTGACTGTCTGCCAAACTATACCTTCAAAATTTAGTTCTCTTATTATCTGTCAAAGTAGCCTCAAGATAATCTGAGTATGTCACTTCAACTCTTTAAGAAATCACACCTACAATATCATATGAGTAGGTGGCTCAATTTTTACCTTTTATATATATATATAAAATATATATATGTGGTTTAATATACATCACAAGTTACCATTTCTTCAGAAGTACTAACACAACCGATCCAAATTTTGAATTGAAATGAATATCAAGGATGACAGCTAATTGAGGTATGTTTTGACTTGATTCTTAATTTTTCTCAAAACTACTACTCTGAAGTTGTAACTTGTTAGAATTTTAAGGAGGTTAGTCACCTCAGCTGCCCTGGCTAAGAGTTTTGTATTTTTCCATTCTGTACCAGAAGTCCTGCACTAGGTGTGCTACCATTCACAGCAAGTGATGAATCACCCTCTAGTCCTGGTGATGACGTGGAACCAGAGCACAGCTTCACAGCATCAATATGTCAGGCAGCCAGGAAGACGGCTTCTGCCTTAGGCCAAGAGCTGCAAAAAAAATTCTCCCCTCTATCCAGAAAATCTTTTGATTGTTTAGGTTGCTCAGGAGGATGTTTCTAATCAGTTTTCCCTTCAGTGCTGTCATAGAGTGTTAAGCTTTAAGCAAATTAAGCAACATTTCTCCATAAATAAATGTTACTTTTACATGAAAGTTTCCTTTCCTTCTTAGAAACTGATTGAATTAAAATCATTGTATTTTATGAATTTTCTTCACTTATTTTTGAGATAAACTCATAAAAATGGTGGTCATTCATTCCACTTTCATAGATTCACAGAATGGTTTGGTTTGGAAGGGACTTTAAACATCATCTAGTACAAATCCCTCTGCCACACTTTCCACTAGGCTAGATTTCTCAAAGCCCAGTGCAACTTGAGTTTAAACACTTCCAGGGATGGGGGATCCATAGCTTCTCTTTGTTCAAGGCTGACTACAAACTGAAAATATTCCATGGACTATAATGAAAGCATATTTTTCTTTACAACAAAGTAGACAGTTATTTTCTAAAAATATGAGCTACATCTGTTAAATAAGTTTTTCCATGTCTAAATGACCAGCCTTTAGGTTCTTTAGAAATATACTGCTTTGTTCTGTTATGAAATTAAGAATGTTTCTAATATTCTCCAGAAATAGAGCAATGGAAAATAGGAATTTGTGGCATTTGGCAGTGAATCATAAAGCCAGTATGTTCTTGTTGCTGGGAATACAAAACCAACTCCATCATTCATTTAAGGCACAGCAAGAAACACAATTAGAAAATAAAGAAGAAAAAGACCAGTAATAACAATATTGGTCTGGCTATTTCTTTTAGCAACCATAGCAGTAATTTATAAAGATGAACTGAATGTGAAAGTAAGAAATGCCATATTGGAGCAAATAGATATTCTGTTTAGTTGGATAACGTTCTGTCAATGACAACAGATGCCAGATGTTTCAGAAAAAGCACAAAGCTCCTACAAGGCAACTAATTCTGAAAAATAATTGTGTGGTATGTCATCTGAAAATGTATATTGCTTTCTGGTTACTCCATCTTTAATTTTGTTGCTATGCTGAGAGATCATGTAGTTTCTTACAGAATATTCACATTTTGCTCCAGTTATGTCTTACTGTTTTCTTTAATACATATTATCAAGCTTTTTAAATTCAAAATGCATATTTTGATCTGTATGTATGGCACATAGCATACACATAGGAATGTCTGCCAGATAAACAAAGACAATGTGATATTCAAACACTGGTAATTAATATAATCTGAAAAGCCTGAAATCATCTTTGCCATTTTCATTCCTCAGAATTTCTAACTATATTCAAGAAAAAAAAATTGTGCAGCAGTTGCAGAAAATGAAATGTCTGCCTCAATGGCAGATAGAATTTCAATTTTGTAAGTAAAGAAGCTGTGCAAATGGGTTTGTGGACAAAAATATGAAGATCTTTAGGCCCATGTCCATATAGGTAAATACAAGTATCCTTGTTTCTTAAATGTGAATTATTAAAAATCAGCAAATGGAGTACTAACACATTTATAAATTATTTTTGTTCTTTTTTTTTTGTTCTTTTTTTTTTTTTTTTTTTTTTATTTTTTTTTGTCTTCTTTTTTTTTTTTTTTTTTTTTATTTTTTTTTTAATTATCCTTTT
>NDXB01000980.1:49654-71739 GCA_002631895.1 Agapornis roseicollis
TTTTTTTTTTTTTTTTTTTTTTTTTTTTTTTTTTAATAGATGAGTGGCACACTGCTTTTTTCACACAGTTCAAATTTCTGCTTAAGAATCCCTCATCTAGTTGCCTTCCAGGAGAAAGAACTTTGTTCCATTCACTACACAAGGAAGGTTTTTAAAATTGCCTGCAGGTTTTTATGGGTATCAGTCCTATTGAGAGTTCAAAATAATGTACTTTTCTTTTTCTCATACCACATTCATAAGGCAGTTTCTTGGGAACTCCTTTAACCTTGGAGCAGTTAGAAAGTAGAACAGACTGGTATTAACTGAAAGACATATATTAATATAAATCAGCTGAACAGGAAATTACAATTATTTTGTAACTTAGCAGCTTCAGTACATATCCGCTTCCTAGATTGTATTAATTCATACATGCACAAATACATTTTTTGGTACTGATCTTTTGTTTTTCAAATGCAAACCATATCCAAAGCCAACAAAGACAAGACTAACTTGCAAAAACAAACTCACAACCCTGTTCTTTTCTCAACTGCAAAATATGATTTCCTGTAGGATGAAGGAGTATTTTTCCACTGGTTTACCAGTATTGGACTGTTTAGCCAGTCTTTCTGTCAGTCTGTATGAAAGCAGGTCTCACTATAACAATTCCAAAATATTTGAATTACCTTTGAAAGATGCTTGTTTTCAAAGCATTGGCAGAAGTCTGGTTTCCTACTCTGGTCAAAAAGAAGTAATAGCAGAAAAGTGGTTATTTGGCACATCAGCCACTACACTTTTGAGTATGGAAACATTCTTTTATGTGGGATTATGACAATGAAAAGTTTTTAGCCGTGTTTAGTACCTATTGATAAAGGAGTACAGTATACACGATCCATATTTTTTACTTTATAAAACATTTTTCTGAGCTGAATTGTACTGTAATTGTGTGTGTGTGTGTGTTTCTCAGAAGGAAATACATGATACATGGAGGTGAATTGAAGTAAGAATCTTAAAGCAGGTTGTTAGTGGAGTGCTTCTAGTAATGAGGGAGTGATTATTTTCCTCCATGTCCACTGTGAGTGGGATTACAGTAATGTCCTCAAACTGTAGCAAAGGAAATATAAGATAGACACCAAGATAAACTTTCTAAAAGCAGGATAGGTAAACACAAGACTATGTTGCTTGGGGAGACAGTTGACTGTACCACTGGAAGTTTTTAAGACAGATGTTTCACAAGAATGTTTTAGTCAATTTCTAGAACAGGTCCACTAGTCAGTTCAATTACCCTCTGATATTGCTCCCAAAATATTTTTCCAGTGGTCTGCTTTAAAAAATATCTCAAACAGTGATTCTAAGCTATCAAATAAAGGTGTTGTAATAAAGAATAGAAATTGGTGTATTTTCCAAAAGAAATACGCAAAATTTAAAAGGAAAATAGGCATCATTCAACCCACTTACTAGTAATTTTTTAAATATGCACACCACATGACCTTAAATAATATTACCAATTATAGCAATTTTTACAACTAGAATAAAAATTTATATATAGTTCCTTTGCCAGGCTCTTACAAATTGTGGGGTTATTACAGTAAAGGTTATTCAGTCATAATTTTGACTACTATGTTTTGTAGAAGTGTGTTGAAATAGAGAAAATATACACAAATATTATATAGAATGGCAAAACACCCAGGGGGTTGGAAAGCTTTGAATAACTAATGAAGTTTAACCATGCCAAGTTCAAGGTCCTACAGCTGGGTGGGAACAATCTCAGGCACAGCTACAGGCTGTGCAGAGAAGAGATTCAGAGCCGCCCTGCGGAGAAGGACTTGGGGGTGGTGGTCGATGAGAAAATGAACATGAGCTGGCTGCAGTGTGTGTTTGCAGCCCAGAAAGCCAACTGTATCCTGGGCTGCATCAAAAGGAGCATGACCAGCAGGTGGAAGTAGGTGATCCTGCCCTTCTGCTTTGCTCTTGGGAGACCTCACCTGGAGTATTGTGTGCAGTTCTGGTGTCCTCAACATCAAAAGGACATGGAGTTGTTGGAACAAGTCCAGAGGAGGGCCACGAAGATGATCGGGGGACTGGAGCATCTCCCGTATGAAGACAGGCTGAGAGAGTTGGAGCTATTCAGTATGGGGAAGAGAAGACTGCATGGAGACCTCCTAGCAGTGTTCCAGTATCTGAAGGGGGTCTATAGGGATGCTGGGGAGGGACTCTTCATTAGGGACTGTAGTGACAGGACAAGGGGTAATGGATTCAAACTTAAACAGGAGAGGATTAGATTGGATATAACGAAGAAATTCTTTCCTGTGAGGGTGGTGAGGTGCTGGAATGGGTTGGCCAGGGAGGCTGTGAGTGCTCCATCCTTGGCAGTGTTTAAGGCCAGGTTGGAAGAAGCCTTGGGTGTCATGGTTTAGTGTGAGGTGTTCCTGCTTATGGCAGGGGGGTTGGAACTAGATGATCTTAAGGTCCTTTCCAGCCTTAACTATTCTATGATTCTATCTAAAGAAAAAAAAAAAGAGTATGTTAGTCATAGATGTGACTGTTTCATTTTTTAAGGAACCATGGGGGCAAATGAGTTTAAAAAAATATTTAAATAAAAAGTCAGGCTCACAAAGACAGAGGCTTTTAGATATGGTATAACTGACACAAACCACAGAAAAATAAAATATAAATGTTGATATTAAGTAGCTTAGCAAAAGGTGTTAAATAAAGTAGTAAGTTAACACTCTTCCTAGGTTTTCAAATATCTTGGTTTTATGGAAAACCAGAAATATATTCTCCAGTATATATTTTTATTCTCCAGGAATATGTTTTCCAGAATATATTCCCTGTTTTCTATATCTCGAGATCTAAAGTTTAGCCATTAGATCCCTTGACAATATAGAATTGAAGTTTTAATCTGTTTGATGAGATTTCAAAGTATACTTTTCATTTCTCATGGCAAAAAATAACACATTACTTTTCTAAGTTACCAGATGTAGTACAGCAAAGTGACACAGGAAAATGTTCTTCAAGTCATGTCCACTTTTGCAGGAAGAGCATTTGAAACAGAAAGAATTATAAAATATGCTAAGTAAAGAAGGAAAGAGCACATGTGGGCAAAATGAGGAAACTTCAGAAATACTTTATAGTTATATATAATTTTTAAACTGATGGTTGTTGCCAGATGTCCCAGCTATGTATGATATTTTTGTCTGATTGAAAATATTTTTTTTAAAATAAAATAGATTGCAATACTAGATGCAGAAGAAAAATAATGGGAAAAACCCCAAATAATTTTAACATACTTTTAAGTTAAATTAAAAAATCATACTTTGTTATGAATTATTCTGCTAACAAGTAGGCCATAGAGTCACTGTATCTCCATTTCAGTTCTATTTGTGATTCATTATTGTTGGCCTTCCTGTGTTTGAATCAAGTATAATCTCAGAAGTAAATCAAAATATCAAACACTGAACTTTTAACTTTGCAGTCCCTAAAGCTTTGAAGAACAGCAAACATCAGCAGCACTGAACCCACTGCTGTGATTACTGCAGCTGGTATTTAGGGGAAAAGTAGAATCTTTTGTCCTGATATTACTATTCATTCTCACCTACTAAATTAACAAACAAACAAACAAAGGAACAAACCACATCTACAATAAGGAAATATAAAAGTTACCTGTGGAAAACAAATAAATATGCAAGCATATACATGAATGCAAAATATGTGTGTACAAGTTATCTATCACTCTCTCCCTAAAGAATTTGTGACCACACATAATGAAATATATTTTCCCAGTAGAAATTGAAGAATTGAAGATTTGAAGAAGCTGCCAACCTTAAGAAGTTTAACCATGCCAAGTGCAAGTCCTACACCTGGATCAGAGCAATGCCAGGCACAGCTACAGGCTGTGCAGAGAAGAGATTCAGAGCCGCCCTGCGGAGAAGGACTTGGGGGTGGTGGTCGATGAGAAAATGAACATGAGCTGGCTGCAGTGTGCGCTTGTAGCCCAGAAAGCCAACTGTATCCTGGGCTGCTTCAAAAGGAGCGTGACCAGCAGGTCAAAGGAGGTGATCCTGCCCTTCTACTCTGCTCTCGGGAGACCTCACTTGGAGTATTGTGTGCAGTTCTGGTGTCCTCAACATTAAAAGGACATGGAGCTGTTGGAACAAGTCCAGAAGAGGGTCACAAGGATGATCAGGGGACTGGAGCACCTCATGTATGAAGATAGGCTGAGAAAGTTGGGGTTGTTTAGCTTGGAGAAGAGAAAGCTGCATGGAGACCTCCTAGCAGCGTTCCAGTATCTGAAGGGGGCCTATAGGGATGCTGGGGAGTGATTCTTCATTAGTGACTGTAGTGATAGGAGAAGGAGTAATGGGTTCAAACTTAAACAAGGGAGATTTAGATTGGATATAAGGAAGAAATTCTTTACTGTGATGGTCGTGAGGCACTGGAATGGGTTGCCCAAGGAAATTGTGAATGCTCCATCCCTGGCAGTGTTTAAGGCCAGGTTGGATGAAGCCTTAGGTGACATGGTTTAGTGTGGGGTGTCCCTGATTATGGCAGGGGGGTTTGGAACTAGATGATCTTAAGGTCCTTTCCAACCCTAACTATTGATTCTATGCTTCTAATTGAGGTTGTAGTGTTTAATTGTCCCTTTTTTACATCCAGGCTTCAGCTCTAGTCATGTTCATGTAACGAATGGCACAATTTCATATGTAAAATTTGTGCCTCAAACTATGCCTTAGATGGCACATTTTTCCAAAATATTTTAAGTAAGAATAAAAAGCAACTGTTTCTCTGTTATAAGCCATATATTTCACACCAGTACTGTAATGTGTTTGTGATTGTCTCAGTCCCCGACATAAAATCCATCCAACTAGCTCACTTTCCACTATCACCTAGATAGGTTCATCTTAACAAGCTAATCTTTTGATCTTTTGAATAAAAACCCCTCAAATACTAAGTACATTCCTTAGATTTCTAAATGATTAACGCTTAAGTTCTGAAGCTAAGTTTGTATCATGTCTCACATTGCTTTGCATTTTTTTCCAAGAGTTTACCTACAAAAGACAAGAAAATAAAGACAGAGTGGCCAATGATTATATGCTATAAATAAACTAGTGAGAAAACATCGGGAAAAGAAAAAACTCAATTAAGCCAAAAGACAATGCTGGCACAAGAGAACATGCCTATAAAACTGAGATGAATAAATTTAGAATTGGAATCAGATGAAAGATTTAACCATTAGAAGACTAAGATTAATACTGGACTTTAGGTTAGAACAATGAAGGAAAAAATGTCTACCTAATTTTAAATTGGATCACAACCTTTCATTTTGCTTTGTTGAACTTCATGAGGTTTGCACTGTCCCACCTCCCGAGCCTGTTAAGGTCCCTCTGTATAGCATCCCTTTCATCTAGCATGTCAACCACACCACTCAATCAATACTCAATTCATCAGCTGTTCAGTAGCTCATCAGCATCAGTTCATCAGTTTAGTTTATCAATTATCAATATTCAGTCACCTGGTGACAGTTTCAAAACAGATAATCTTACATTGTTTATAAAAAGATGACTCCCATGGAATTCAAAGAAAGCTGAATAAAAGTTTATTTCCTGTATTTATGGTGATCAACACCTTGAAATATTACTTTTACTGCAGTATTGAACTTATTAGGAATCTCTATTTTATTGTTTTTTATTGATGATCAGTTACTTCAGTGAAAATGAATACCTGAAATTTCATGTAGATATATTTGTCTTTAACTGTGTCTGGCATGTAATTCTTAAAAAAGAGGGCAACAATAGTATTGAACGGGTCTATTCCAAAGTTTCCAGGAATCAAAAGGAAGATGAATGGATGGGGGGGAAAAAAAAATCAGATCTATTTTTGCAGTTATATGCATTTCTGGACCAATTTTTCTTTTATTGAAATGATGTCTTTGGTTTTGCTAACGTTTAATGCAGATCATGAAACATTAAATTGTATGACTGAAATTCTACTATCTAGCAGAACATAGACCAAAGCTGGATAAAAATATCAATCAACATATAAGTCATACTTCAATTAGCTCATTGTGTACTACATCTGTGGCATTTCATGTCACAGACTCAAATTGGTGCATAGACTCAAATCCAACTTTATTAAAACCAAGTCCTTTTCATCCCCCTGTTTGGTACTTTCCCAACCTGCACATACATACAACTTTCAATCTCATTGGCCCCTGTAAAACTTTCCAGGTAAATTGTACAATCACAGTGCTACAGACCCTCTCACAACCCCCACATCCTCTGGCCTTCAATGCCCCAACTCATCACCCCAGGGCTTGTCAAGCACCAAGGCCTCAGAGCTCATTGCCAAACTGTTCTTCATGCCAATCTTATCACCTTCACTCCCCACATCTCCCCCTTCTTTGTTTTTTATATTCACTATCAATGACTGCATAAGGGCTCAATTAATAAGAAATTGTATAAGCTAAAACAAAGCAAAACAAACATTCTGAATCCAATTTTTTCACTCCTGCTACTAGCCTAGGAAATAAACAGTTAAAGAACAGTTAACATTCTGTACTAACAATTGGTTTCGAGCTATATAATGAAAATACAGATACATATCCAGTCTTACAAGATCTTAACAAATCAATTTCTTATAGCTGTGTTGTTATACCCCCCAGCCATCCCATGTGTCCACAGGATTCAAGGCTGCCACTGCTTCCAACAGCAGTCTGAAAGGACTCATAGGCATGGCAACCAACAGGCACAGGGTGTCTTGTCTTGTCACATTGGCTAATGTTCACTTTTGGCTGGGCAGGAAATCATGGTAGGGTCAGTCATCTTGAGATAAAGAGACAGAAGACAAGACAGGATGAACCCATCGTGCAGGGAGCCAATGAGGTTCTTTATCTGTCGAAACACAAGCATACCCTCATCCCCAGATTATTAAAGGGAACGGGCTTTCCCGTTCATGAGTTTCAAGATTACAGGCTTTAACATGAGCTTTCACCTGTTCAAAATTCTTAGAACCCCTGAAACGGAGCTGTATAGGAGGTCCACCCTCCATCCAGAGATTTAATAAATTCAAAACATAACGAGCTTTCACTATACATTCTTGTGGGGTTAACCCTGAACCCCCTTTTTTGTTTCTGCAACATAGTTCTAAGTGTGTTATGTGTGTGTTCAATAACGGCTTGGCTTGTGGGAGAATATGGAATACCTGTGACATGTGGAATTCCCCACTGTTGAAGAAATGCTTGTGTTTTATGCACTATACAACCTGGGCCATTAAATGTTTTTTATGGTTTTTGGAAATCCTGGGATATCATATTTATTGGAGTAGTCCCTAATTTAAAAACACGGACTACAGCAGAGAGTTCTACTACCTGAGGTGGTCCTGTGACAATGTATACATCATTTTTCCCAGTGTCCTTCAGCATCTTTCTGCTCAGCCTGTCTTGCCAAACCCACCAGTGGGTAGCCCCAGCTATTGCGTGGCTGGGTTTAAACCACAACAATAGGGTAGGATATCCAGATAATACAAAAGGTCTAATTGAGGCAGATCTCCCTTCTGGTCCAAAAATAACAACAAGTACTCTGCTCTGCTTTGGAGAGGTTCGACCAAGTCCCGCTAATGAGGCATGGGTTTCTATTAAAGGCAAAGGATCTGACGATTGTGATGCAGAAATGACTGTAACAGTTGCTCCACTATCAATAATTGCTTGCAAATGACCCCTGACAGCACAAAAAGACCCCTTACTACTGTAGAGGATTGTCCAATTAGCAATGCTGCCTTTCCATGCCTGAGTGGACCATATGTGCCTATTGGAATAAGCACAACTAATGAGTTTTGAACTATTGTCTCTCCCAAGGTGGCCAGGTCCACTCTGGTGCTGCTGCTTGTGCTGGTGCGCAAAATGTGGCAGCTCCCCGAGGAAGCCATTCAAAGGACTAATTTGTTGTCATGGCTCCTCTCTGTGCTCTGCTTGGGGTTTCCCAGTAAAGTTAAAGGCTGGCCATGCAGGTCAAATTTCAATCTGCAATGACCTACACAATGATGCACTTTACGACAGCACAAGCAAATTCCAGGTGCTCCTCTTTTATTATTTGCTTTTCTTTTTGGACAGTCTTTTTTCAAATGGCTGTACTGACTGCATGAAAAACACTGCTATGACTTAGGCAACAATGCCGCAAATGCTTCCACAGAGACAGATTGTGTTGTCTAGACCTGAAATTCATACAAGCATTTAATACATCATCTTTGCTTGGATCTCGTAATGGCCACAATACTTTCTGACAGTCAGAGTTAGCATTCTCAGTAACAAGTTGTTTGAAAATATATTGACATGCTTTCTCATTATCAATCTGTTTCTCCAGAGCTTCATTTACTCAGTCTAAAAACTTCATAAAGAGGTCGTTTGCCTCTTGTTTGATTTGGACAAAAGACTGTCTCTGTTTACCAGCGCCAGGGACAGTTTTCAAAGCCTGGAGTGCCAAATGTTTAACTTGGTGCAAACCCACCTGGCAAATCCTAGCTTGAGCAGCACTGGTGCCAAAATCATCTTGACCCAAAAATACAGCAGCAGTAACCACTCGCAGTGGGTCACGGACCCTCAATGCTAAGTTTTCAGCAGTCTGGGTGCCTGCTAGATGCCTCATTTTTGATTCCCACATAGTATATTGAATGTCCGTCGTTAGCAAATGAAACAATGTTTTGAAATCATTTGGGATGAATACATGAGTATCACAGACAGACTGTATCAAATGAGTTATAATATGGGGCCCTGAGTCCATGGCCTGTCACCATTCGCCTGATATCTTTGATAAGAGCATATGAGAGACCTTCCCACCACAGGTCTTGATCCAGCACATACATCATCCAGAAAGCACACAATACTTCTGCATCCCCTGCCCATCTCACTTCTCCCTTTACAGTTGCCCATATATCATGAGGATCTGGGGGATATAAATCAGGCTCCTTTTCTGGATCCATAGGCCCCTGGTCAAAAGGACCATCTAGGTCATCCTCAGAATTATCAGGCAGCAGAACTGCAGCAGCAACAACAGCAGACTGATTTTTTGATATCATGACAGAGTCCGGCAAAGAGGGTGGTGGTGAGGGAGCTGAAGGTGCTGCTTCTGCTTCCTGTGCTTGTGAGCCAGCATGAAGTTTTAAAGTTTCAAAAATAACTCACCATGGGTTTGATAAAGTGTTTGTAGCACAGTCCCACAAATTAATACCAATTGTATCCCAAATCTCCAGTGTATAAACACTGGTGGAATTAATAGATGGATCAACTTTTGATGCCCAGAGGATAGGTTTCCAGTCTTCATCAGTATTTTCCCCATACTTCTTAAGAATGATAGCAAAAACTTCTAGAATATTTCCCTGCCTGTTTGTTAAAGCAGACCCCATAATTCTCAGCCACTTACCCCCATCCTGCAAGAGGCAATCCGTACAGTTTGAATTTGCTTCCTTTCAGCATACATCTTTGGTTACATTCAGCAAGCAGTTCAGCTGAGCCACGCCACAGTATTGACAATTAATCAGTTTTCATACTGCACATGGTGGGTGTCATTTGTGGCATTTCACGACATGGACTCAAGTTGATGCAGACTCAAATAAAACTTTGTTACAACCAAGCCCTTTTTATTCCCCTGTTTGGTACATTCCCAGCCTGCACATACTTTCAATCTCATTGGCCCCTGTAAAACTCTCCAAGTAAAGGGTCTAATCACAGTGTTGCAGACCCTCTCACAACCCCCACATCCTCTGGCCTTCAATGTCCCAACTCATTGCCCCAGGGCTTGTCAAGCACCAAGGCCTCAGAGCTCATTGTCAAAATCTTACTGCCTTCACTCCCCACATACATTTATACTTCTTTCTCTCCTGCTCTAGGACCACTTTTATTATAAAGCATTACCAATAAATATGTTTACTATAATTAATTTAAATATCTTCTCCAAATTCAGTGATTTTTTTTTTTTTTTTAATAATTCACAGGTTTTTAGAACAGGGCTTGCAAGACCAGATTTTTGAACACACATGGGAATAGAATCTTAAATAAGTTACCCACAACTCTTCACATTGTATCCATCTGNCTTCCCCCATTTTTTTTTTTTTTTTTTTTTTAATAATTCACAGGTTTTTAGAACAGGGCTTGCAAGACCAGATTTTTGAACACACATGGGAATAGAATCTTAAATAAGTTACCCACAACTCTTCACATTGTATCCATCTGCAAAAGTCACTTCATCTGATCAATCAACAAAAGTAAAAGGAAGGATCCTATTTAATTAACCACAGTTATATTTCATCAACTACAGTTATATTTAATCAGATAGTTAAATTGAAGACTTGATATAATGAACCAGAGATAGTAATCTTTAAAGACCACTTGCCAACTTGTATTGCTTGGGGAAAAAAAAAAGAAAAACAAAACAACAAAACCCAGAATAATGCACTTTCTTTCATAGGTTTCTTTCTGTCATGCTAATAAGACCTAGATGTCTTTTCCTAGAACAGATCATGTTCATACTGAACAAAGATCAAAACTGATCATAAAGCCCTTAATTTTGTAAGGCTCACCAAATGTAATGATTATCAAATTCATGCAAAGTAGCTGGTATGCACTCAAGATTATGCCATAAAAAGTTCACACTACCACACCAACTTTCAATTATGTGCCATTAAAAAGTATGACTCGGGCAAATGTCAAAACCTAAGCATTAGTTTAGGGCTATGTTTATCACCAGCACTTGAAGTAGCTTTTTTTCTCTACCGTGCAGTGGGAACTAGAGTAGCTTTCTTTATCTATTGAACTTCTGTAAACTACAGACATTTCTGTCCAAAACCCATTTGGAAGTCTCTTTTCTGTGATGTAATAGGCTACAGAGTAGCACCAAGTTTTGTCACTACTGTTTTTCATTAAAACTCTGAACAGAAAAATATCCATGAAGACATCATTAATACTGTGTGGAAGAAAATAAAAAATATACAGACAAAACATTTTGAACTATATTTCCAAATAGATCAACATGTCATGAGACTAAAAAAAAAAAAAAAAAAAAAAAACCCCAACAAGAAAAATAAAAAATAAAANCATTAATACTGTGTGGAAGAAAATAAAAAATATACAGACAAAACATTTTGAACTATATTTCCAAATAGATCAACATGTCATGAGACTAAAAAAAAAAAAAATGAAACAAGTTCCCAGCTAGGAAAATTAGTAATTGCAACTAGACAGAACACTGAAACTGAGACAGCAAAACCACTAACAAGGGAAGAAGAAAATTTAAGAGATAAATAAAGGAAATATTATCATATGTACAGCATGAGCGCCAGTAAATATGATAAAAATGTTCATCAGTAGCAGAATGTTAACCTGGCATAACGAAAACATAAAAGTGATTATTACAATGGCAAGTAAAACAGACAACATACAACAAAACAGTAACCTGCTTAAAAAAAAAAAAAAAAAAAAGGGAAAGACGTTCAGACAAAAGTAAGGGGGGAAATTTAGATCAACAAACAAAAATGCCCAAAGCAACCTGTTACTAGAATTCTACCCTTAGAAAATGCAATCAAGACTAATGCTAACATTATCACAACAGAAGAACTTATATTCATATTGTTCCAGGGATTTCATCAAGGTGCTTGTCTATAACCTCTGTATGTGATAATGTGAAGCATTAGGATAAAGCAATCTAAAAAAATTATACCCATTAAAGCAGAATGAAAAGAAGGCTATGCTGTATATTCATTTCTGAATAAGGACTAGTTTGTATCCTAATAATTGCTGTATATTCACAGAGCCAAAAGAATACTGCATACCCTAACATTAATTTACCACTTACCAGATGCTTTTATTACTATTAATTTATGATTGTGGTAGAACTATGTAGGTAAAATCTTAATGAGAATGGTAGAACTATTTTTGTTATATTACTGTGCTAAAAAAATAATCAGAATCTATTTTCGCAGCAAGGTGCTCAGTCAGATCAAAAGTTGTGTAAGTTAACATTATCATTGGATGATCTTTAGAAAGCTCAGACTTTCAGTTTGAATAAGTATACTAAATGATGAATAATTACTTAAACTATCTCTCAGTTATTTACTCTGCCATATTATGCACAGCTGGTTCAGAAACACCATGAAAGACAGCAGCTCTATTTTCTTCTTTTCTTAATTAGGTTTTTGTTGATTTTACAAGCTTAAAAACATCGTCTTTTGCATAATTCTTCCACTTACGTTTCTGAATTGCATAGTCTGGCAAGAAATAGAATCATGAAATTTAAAGAACAATTGCAATCATTATTTCATTTTGATCAAGAAATCATGTGGCCACTGGTGGACTGCTTACCCTGTGACACAAGAAACTACCTCTCAGGCTCCTCAAAACATTTCTCTTGCTCTTCTGAAAGCAGTAATCATAACAGAAAAAACTTGTAGCAAATGTTTAGAATAGTAAAGTGTTATAGTGAGTAGGAAATTGCATTGCCAAAAGATGAGACATTTGCTGGTGCAAAGGTCTGTTAAGGCAAAGAAATTACACATATGGCCAGTGGAGGTGGAGCGTGGACTGAAGCATGGAAGAAGAGTCCTGGAACATAGGTGCAGATGGCATGTTCAGCAGACTGGAAGAGAAACAAGAGAGACCACAAACAAAAGAGATGAGCTACCAGTTGAAGAAACAGTCATCTGAAAACTACTTCAGTGAATTAAAAATCCTGTCAAGAAAGAAAGGGGGAGCAAATGGGCAATCAAAGATTATAGACATTTTTGCCCAGAATTCACAAACCACAAATAAATAAATAATTTTATGGGCTGTGATGTTTCACAGGTAAATGGAAATTTTTAAGGAATTTCTTTCTGTGAATTTTTAGATTGCAGAAGTAAAGATATGAAAACTATTTAGAAAAAATATTCCACAAAGTGTTACTTACCCAAGTGGCAGAACATAAAAAGCTGAAGCTTCTTTTTAACTTCTCTTTGTCTTACAGAAATAAAAAAAGAATCATATAATTTCAAATTCATCTTTGGATAGAGGGGAAGTCAAAAGTAAGTAATGAGACCTTCATGCCTAAACAGATACTTTCAACATTCCTGTAAATAACTCAAATGAAGTAATGTAAGTTCACAACTGTTTAGGATTTGTTTGCATAAATATGTAGATGATAAACCTGAATAAAAAGTATAAAAAAGTGACTTAGGTCATTACCATGTGAAGCTGTGCAATGAGAACTTTGGTGAAGCTGTTAATTTTGATCAATTAAAATTGACCTAAGTCTACTTATGTAATAAACATTTTCTATAGCATCTACATATTTTGCACAGTTTATCAAATAGGCTTCATAGATCACAGAACTGCAGATTCTATCTCACACAGATATCTTTTCTGAATATTTCTATTTGTTCTTTCAGGGCCCAATGAGGCATGTTGGAGCTCAACAGGAAAGAAAAACAGAGTTTCAAAAATTATTTAGATGTTACCTCATGCCTGATAAAAGCAAAGACAAAAGCCTTTGACAAATTAAAAATTGTGGGAAATTTTTAACTAAAAAAAAATGGGTTTGAGTCAATGAAAATTTTCAATTGCATTATTGAATTTTTAATCATAAAAATTTAACATCAGTTTTTATGGAAAAGATACTGAAATGAGATATTAAAAGCTCCCTTTTCTTAAAATTTGAGTTCTCAAACTAACCCTTTTTCTGATATAAAAATTAATCTTTTTCTATAAAAAATATTAAAAGACTTTAAAAATGTATATGCATGTGTCTGTATTATATTTTCATGTTTCAAATGACTTGCATAATTCTTGATTTCTGAAAGACAGGAGCTGAAATATGTACCAGGGTAATATTCCTGTGATTTCTTTACTTCCAGAAAAATTGGCCTCATTTGGTTTTTAAACTGCTTAAGCTTTTCCTAGTTATTTCACCACCTCATAAACCAGCTCTTAACCCCAGACAATAATGAAAAAGTAGCTTACTGCTGACCCCCATAATAACTAGCTCTCCAGAGAGCTCAATATGCACTACCTCATCTGAGAGGAATTGCTGCTGCAATGATGACATGAAGCAGGGGAGCTCCAAATAATGGATTAGTACAAGAAGCAACAAAAATGCATCTTTCTGTTAGACTTGTATTTTCCCACATTGTGTGGATCTCTACTCTGTCCTTCAAGTGTCTTTCAAAACTACAATAGAATATTTCTTCATCAGACATCCATATCGCTTCAGTGATTTGGGACCAGCTCTGAAGTTCAGTGAAGATATTATGTTTCTGACTCACCCTGAAACATTACTTATTCTTGAATATTTGTAATAATCTAAATGCTTCTTCACTTGCATGTTCTGCATTTCTGTATCCTGTGATGATGATTCACTAAGATACACAGCAAAAAGAAAGTAAAACCATCCACAAAAATCCCTTCCACTTAAGGGAGTGAAAATTATCTATAAAAATGACAGGAATGTTGCAATATCTCTTATCTTGGGGAAGAATAAAGATGATTGGGAAAATATACCATATGAATTGAGTGTCTTGAAAGTGTGAATTTATTTCTTGTATTTGCTGGTAATTCTCTAAGAACTGCCTAAAAAAATGCATTTTATATAATATATATATAGTATAATATATATTATATATATTATATATATATGCTACAGATGTTAGTTTTATGGTATACATATGCTATATTAGACTGATAAGTATTTGGAGGCAATGTTTGGTGCCAGCTGTAGGGAAAGTTTGTGATATTAGTGATGCAAGATGACATGTTAGTGGTGACTTAAATATGGAGGTTCTTGTGTTTCCTTCCATGGTACGGCTGAGACCAGACTAACCCAATTAAATCAAAGCACACAGAGCAAGTTCACCATTTGTAATTATATTTAAGGTAAGTAAACATCCCTGCCTGTTCCCTCCATTAAAAACACGTTGCATTTTGTAATTCTAGATACTGGTAGTAAGTCTTTCCAAGAAGGCCATTATGTGAATTTTTGAGCTATATAAAATATGGTCTCAGTAGAACTATATGCAGATATTTTATGCAGATGTTTGCATTTTGTTTTCCTCGTGTATGCACTGTTGTGTATGCTCACATGTGAAGTGACTAGTTAAAGGTACACTGAATTTAATTTTATTTTTTTTAATGTCAGCAGACAAGGAATCAGTTAGGTTGAAGTGTGTGCTGCCTGTGGCTGTTTACAAGTAAACCTACCAGCCCTCTATAATGTGAAAATCTTGAGAGAAGCAGTGCCATAGCAGTCACTGAACCAGAGAAATTCAATTTGCCTACTGTAAAGTCTGTTTTCTCACAGAAACTAATTCAATCCAAAACTGCTTACTAGATTCAGCCATACCAGTCAGGGAAGGGTGTCCTGTCCCTGACAACAAAGCAGGAATCATAGGTAGGAACTGTCAAAAGCTCTCAATGTTGTTACTCTATCCAGAGATCAAAATCAGTCTTTTCCTCAGGAAGGATTTGGTGTTCATGTTCAAGACACTCAATTCCAGCATTTGTTTCCCTCACACTGGTAGATTACCTGAACACTGTCAAAATAGCATACTCTCAAAGTTCTTTTTAGTATTTAAACTGATTTTCCATTGGTATACAAGAAGGAAGAGGATAAATGAAAAAGAAAATTAGACATAATAATGTGTAGATGTGGAGTAAGATGTTTTGCTCCATTCAGCAGGGCTAAATTTGCAGACAAAAACAAGCAAGTGAACTACAGTATGTTTTATATGTTTTGAATGGTGATCCTGGAAAAATTAGACAGATATGTAATGATAATAAACATCAATTTTGGCCCTTTTTTCCCCTTCCACATTATGGAGTAAAGAATAAAAATAATAATAATAATAATCAGTTCCTACTTTTGAGCCAATTTTTCATTTAAACATCCAAGAATAAAGATCTTTGTTGTTCTTCAATGGTACTCCAGTTCAGGTAAAATAAATACTGACATGAATTTCTTCCAAAACAGAGATTCAGTTTAAATGATTGCATCTTACTTCACTTTCTGGACAGGAGAGGAGGAAGAAAATAAGATCAAGAAGTTCATAGGCTGAAATAAGGAGAAGATCACTTATCAATTGCCATCATGACCAAATCAGATTAAACTTGTGAAAAAAAAGCAATTTATTGCCAATTAAAACAGGATTGTGAGAAACAAAGACAAATCTAAAACACATTCCCCCCACTACACCCCACTTCTTCCCATGCTCAACTTCACTCCTTCATTTCTAACTCTTCTACCTCCTGACCCTCACAAAAGCAGTGCAGGGGAATGTGGAATGAGAGTTGTGGTCACCCTATAGCAGGTACTCTTTGCCATTCCTTCCTCAATTTTATCTGCTCCACCATGCATCCTTCCCACAGGCTACAGTCCTTCAGGATAAAGCTGAGTCATCATAGGCTGTCTGTGAGCTGCAGTTCCTTCAGTGAATACCCACCTGCTCTGGCATGGAGTCGTACATGGGCTGCAATGTGCATATCAGCTCCACTGTTGTCTTCCATGGCTGCAGAAAAATAGCTCCTCCACCAATTTCTGTCCCACAGGCTTCAGGGAAATCTCTCCTCTGGTATCTGGGGCACCTCCTCCAGCTCTTAGCCTCTGATTTTGATGCTCATAGAGTTGTTTCCCACACTTTTTCATTACTCCTCATTTCATTACTTGCACACCATTTTGCCCTCTCTTAAATTCCCTTTTACAGAGGCACCATTGCCTTGGCTGATGAGCTAACCTGTGTTCTGTGGGGGTTCTACTGGAGCTGGCTGGAATTGGCTGAGTCTACCACAAAGTAGCCCCTGGCTACCCCTGCTGCTCTCAGCACCTTGACACTTACCCTGAATGGCACTAAAAGATTTCCAGAATTTGGATGTAAAACCATAAGTGGACCTCTATTTACTGGAAGTTAGTCTCTGTTGTCTTTGGCAAGTTCCCAGATAGAAAGAACCCTCCAGAAAAGCCAAAGTGAGTTTTGGGTTTGTAAAAAAAAAAACAAACGAAACCAAACCAAACCAACCCCCCAAAAACCCAAACCAAAAAAAAAAAAAAAGAAAACAAACCAAACCAACCCCCCAAAAACCCAAACCAAAAAAAAAAAAAAAGAAAACAAACCAAACCAACCCCCCAAAAACCCAAACCAAAAAAAAAAAAAAAGAAAACAAACCAAACCAACCCCCCAAAAACCCAAACCAAAAAAAAAAAAAAAGAAAACAAACCAAACCAACCCCCCAAAAACCAAAAAAAAAAAAAAAAAAAAAAAAGCCCAGGCAAATTTGAATCAAACTTTACAGAATATTCTCAACCTTAACACAACTAGATGGTCTTCTGAGAAAGTACGCTCCCATGTGTTTGCAGCCAGATCTTGGTGTCAGAGTAGCTGGAATCAGTTTGGGTGAGTCTAATCCTGACTTCAATGAACAGATGAAGCTCCTACTCTCAGCTGGGATGTCACTCATATGGAAGATCACTTTTAGGCTCTGAACCTGCAGTGATACATTACTTCAGGAGGGAATTTTGCTGTTTCAATGACCTTGTGCTGTTTTTTTGCTCCCATGTGGATGGCATATCTAACAACAATCCTCTATTTAGCACCAAATGTATTTTCAGGTAGCTGTTTTATTGATGAAAAATTAAACATGTAGAAAAAAAATCCTAGTGTAATGGAATGAGTGGAACAATATTGAATTGCAGAATTATTCTAGATTTTTTGTATTACTGTGCTCATGTTTTGAAAAGACACATAGTTTTGTCTGTGTAGTTTCAATGTATTTGTTATACAGTATCACCAACTAACCTTTCTAGTTTGTTATCAAAATATTTTGGGGATTTCAGGGTCTCCTAGACTCCATGCTAAAGTTGCACTACTAAATACATAAAACAGACTCCTTGCAGCAATCTTGTTGGTTATTTCCCTCTTCCACTTAACCTTAAAATGTCTTCATAGTGACTCTTTTGAAAAGCACCTTGATATCTTTTTATGTATTAAAACATTTTATGTTTTATCATTTCAGAAAGGTCAACAAATATGAAGGGTACAGACCTATTTTTCTTGTTTCTCTTTTCTGGCATTTGACATTATTTTATTGTTCCTTTGTGGTTCTGTTTATTTGATTTGGTCACATTTTTATCTTTTTTATTGTCTTTTTCTAGTAAACACAATCTTGCTGCAATAGAATTAGGCTGAGTTTACCCTGCTAGAAACAGAGCTCAAAATACATTTTATTTTAGAAATTAGCATACTTTTCTAATGTTATGGTAAATATTTGTGCTGGTCTTAGCCATAAATATCAGAATGTTCTCATAACAAATATACTTAGCAAAGAGATACCAGCCTTTCCATACCCTCTACATTTCCCAACAACAGCTTCCAATGGCTTATTTTCTGTGAATATTTTTAAGCATGAAAGGAAAAAATAATGCCTTTCTAAAATGCCTTAGTATACAGGTTTAATGACACAGAATGTGATGTACAGCCCTGGGTAACAATGAATTTCAGCCTGAAATACTGCTGTTCTATCTGAACTCATAAAGTATAACACTTTCATAACAGGACAGATGGGCAAGTTACATGAATTTGTAGGAAAGAATGTTATCAAAAGGAGACTGTGACACTAGGCTTTTAATTGCTGAGATCTCTCCACACATGTATCTTGCTATCAGACTTTAGAAAAAAACCAAGAAAAAATGTTGAAACTTTTTTTTTAACTACAACTTAAAAGATGCTTCTTCAGGTCTGGTTGTCAAATATGATATTGCAATAGGTAAAAAATAAACTGGTGGCAAATCCTAGAGCTAGTATCAGCTGAGACACTGATAACTCAGTTGAAAAAGAACATTCTTATCATGTAATAAAGATAGAAAAACATTCTAGTTTCTTAAATAGTCATATTGCCTTTTATGAGACCTAATCTGAAGTCTTCTGCTCCCCTTGAAACTTCACCTAGGCTGAGACTTCAACTAAGCAGTAAATAAACTTTTAGGTAGTTAAAGGAAGGGGGAACTGAAGCCTTTTTCACCTGGTATAATTAAAGGAGTCTTAGGAAAACATTCCTCTGAGTCTGAAAAGAGTTTGAGGGAAAAGAGCGAGCAGACAAGCAATTCATTACATGAAAATCGAGCAACATCATTGTGGGAGTGAGCAAAATTCTTTCAGCAAAGAGTAAAAAAAAAAAAAGAAGTTGAAAGTTCATTAACTTGGTCAAATACTTTCAGTGGAAAATCAGAACGAGCACTGGAAAGAAGTGAAATATTTTTAATAAATTATGAAGAATAAGTATAGTAATACAAAATATTTTGTTCACTTTTTATACATATATGTATAAACTATATATATATAGTTTATATAGATATACAAATTACACTTTATAAGAGACCTTATAAGACAGGACAGAGTGACTTTTTACCATGGTCTGTAGTGACAAGACAAGGGGCAAGGGTTTTAAACCGAATTAAGGTAGATTTAGATTGGACATAAGAATATTTTATAATAGTGGAGAGACAGTGGAACCAGATTCCCAGATAACTTGTGGATGTCCCATCATTCGAAATGTTCAAGGTCAGGTCAGATGTGGCTTTGAGAAACCTAGAAGCACCTAACCTCTTATTTTTGTGTGTGGGGTTTCATGTTTGCTTTTTATTTTGTTTTCATTTTTTTTTTTTCTCTCTTCCAGCTAAACACTATTCAAAATACAGTTTAGAAATTAAAGTAATATGAAAACTTCTTAACTGAATTAAAATTTTCAGGTGAAGAGCATTTGAGAGGGGAAAATTATGAAAGAAAAAGGAAGAAATGCCTTTTTCAGTTCAGCCTAACCCAGGTTTCAGTGCTCAAACAGAATTCTATTATTCCCTTACATTTATATTAAAGAGAAATTCCTGTAATGTCATCAGCACATTGCAGAAATGCTTCTTTGTGTCACAAAGCAGGGCTAACAGGCCTTGAAATAGTACTATTCTGGGAAGGCTTGAGTGAGAGCCTGGATCTTTAGCAGAAATTCAAGAAATTCACTATATAAAACCACTGAAGGTCATAACCTGCTGATATCACAGTGACTTTCTGGTATCATAGTTGCTGAGCATAGTTGTAAGATTCTAAATAATGCTTCAATGCTTTAAGTTTTATACCATTACATCCTGCATTAACTAACAGTAATTTAATTTTTTTAAGGAATATTGAAGCAATATTGTTTTCTTACTGAAAAAGGAAAAGAAGTGTCACTTCTTGAATCTGAGTCAGTTCTACATCTCTTTTGAATCTGAGTATTATCTGAGTATTATCTATCTAGCTCACTCTCGGATTCTCACTTGCGTATTGTTTCAAATAAAGAATAAAGAATATTATAAATACACAGATGGACTATTTTAACATTATATTTATTTTACAATGTAATTAATAACCAAAGTAATTCAGGCCAGTTTTAGCTGAAAAAGAAACAAACTAAGGGTATCAGGAAATATAGGCTCCTCTTTTTTCAAATTATTTTTTCTGGCAGTCTCCCATGCGTATATTCCATAATAAAGAGGATTTTTAATTTTTAACTATTTTTCACATTTAAGAGCTCTTATAATATTCAGAAAGTTACAGATCATTTTACTTATATCTCCTCTTGATAACACTGTATGATGTGGAGAATTTACAGGTGTAAATTGCATCATCACCACACATATAAATTTAACAGGTATCTTTACGCAGACTCTTACATGTCAACTTTTACGGTGCTTTGGGTTTACCTGTTTTGTTTTTTTTTTCCTAGATTTTATTATGTTATCCTTAACTGTCTTATTGCTTTTTTGTATTGCACCACTATAAAACTGCTTTTTACCAGGATCTGTAGTGACAAGACAAGGGGCAAGGGTTTTAAACTGAATTAAGGTAGATCCACCATTTAACCAAAATAATCTTTAGTTTTGAAACACAACTGCATTTTGAAATTGAAATCCTTCTTTCAGCACTTATTGCAATGAATTTAAATAAACATCTAAAATATCTTTCAAAGAGTTTAATATTCCTCCCTAGCTGTTTTTATCTGGACTCATTTGCTGGCAACTCAAACAAGAAAAGAACAAACAAAATTCTCTGACATTCCATTCATGTACTAATTTCCAGAGGGATAAGATGCCCCTGCTGAAGTCCATCATGTCTGGTGCTTCTGTGACCTGAGGCTACATTGAAACCAGCCTTTGTCCAGCCACCTGTAAATTCTTCTCATAAAAAGTGATGCTGTAAATTCAGGATGTCAATATCTGATTGCCCATGATTTTTTTGTGATATATGTCTCTCCTTCCATTCTTGCCCTTCTTTCACATGTAATAAGTTTTTTTTTCTTTTTTGCCATCCCTTATATCACCTGTATCGGAACACCTTGATCAGAAATTCGGTTTTTAAAAACTAGTAGCTTTTTCTGCAACATAAGGAAGAGAGCAGCTTAAAAATTGATTCTTCTTTGCTGCAACTGTAATTTATATGCCATCTGAATTATTAGAGTTTTTTTCATAGTCTGATGCTTTTATGTAGAAGCATGCTCTGATCTCATTTTTTTTTTTCTTGCTCTTTTGGAGTGCAATCTCTTGTAACCAGCATCCTCCATTAACATCAGAATTGAAAGTATTTAAGTTGCTTTCTTTCCTAAGTGACATCTTCATTGAAATAAAAGACGGAGAGATACAAGTAGTGGTAGCAGATTCTCCTGGCAACAGTTAAAAATTTAATCTGACTTTGCATTTGATGGATGGTTATTTGCTTCCCTTTTGGACTAGGGACTGTCACCCATTTAAAGAGTCTCTAACTAGATAGAGTGCATTAAAGACTGAGTAGAGAAACTATTTATTTTTATTCTCCTTCCCCCAGACCTAATGAGTGATAACTTCAGCTCTTCAGCGTATTAAGAAGAAGAAAGAACAAAGAATGGCAGATTCCCTGAGGTAATTCTTCTGTTTGTGTTTGAAGTTGCCCACAGAATCTGAACACAAGGACACGCCAACAAACTTTACACCAAGGGTCACTTCAAGGACAGCTTAGTTGTGGAAGCAATAGATCTCCACTTTCTTGCTGAGAAAAAAAAAAAAAAAAAAAAAAAAAAGGAAAAGGATTCAAGAGAAAGAAAT
>NDXB01000980.1:71803-82184 GCA_002631895.1 Agapornis roseicollis
AAAAAAAAAGGAATGGGAAAGGATCTCAGAGAAAGATGTAAGTTGTCAGTCACTTGTGTTTTAAAACACAACAGTATCACTGAAGTTGATACTGCAGGAAGGAAAGATTCTCATTTCCATCCAATACACCACATATTGTTTAATGTTGTTTCCTTTAACTATCACCTGCACAGGTATTGATATGATAAAATCATGGCTACTGCCCACACATTTATGAAAAACAGAGTAAGTGTGAACATTTTTTTGAACATGTGATCAACTGAGGATTCTTGGCATTTGACTGCCCTCAGGGTACCAGTGCTGATTACCATGCCTGCAGGGTACATAGTCCAAGCTGTGCTACAGATGTGCCACTTACTTGTGTTGATTCAGACAAGTGGAATACTCCTTTACCAAGGCAACTTCAAAACTGCCATGACATGACCTTTTATTTCTCAGGTGACACACTTTCCATAAAGAAAATATCTGATAACAGCTGCATTGACATAGACCCATATAGGACCATCTTCCTCAGAAATCAGTTTTTCTATGTGCCACATAGGAAATGTTCACAGCAATCATTCATGAATCATTATTCGTTTTGTTCAGGCATTTTGAAAGTCAGGGTATTATTCATTCTACCTCTCTCTTCCCTGACAAGTGCTAATTTCTAAAAATCTATATTACTCCTTAAATTTCTAATATTGATTACACCCCTCAAAACCAAGCAACGACATTTGGTAGCATCATATCCATCCACAGGTCTTGTCAAATAAGATTACAAAGTAGTCTATAAGCAAAAGGAAGCAAGAATCAAGATACCAGAGACCTAGCTACACCTTGAGAATGAGCTCGCTGGCTTCCTCACTTCCCTTATTCTGAGTAACTTTAACAACTAATACCTAATAATAAAGTCTAATGACTTTAACAACTACTCCGACAAGTTTAACCAGAATCTGATTTTTTTTCCCAGTTGGGTATATGTAGAATGAAGGTTATAGTTACTTTGAGCCTACTTCCATGTTTCAGTTCCAGCCCTCAGACCTCAGATTCAAAGTTGATGTCCAGTCCAGATGAGGCATTAATTTTTATTTTCAGAAAACACTAATATATCAAGGAAATGTAAATTAAATTTATGTCTCTCAAGTTTTCCTTAATGAGTCTTATTTATGACTAAAGAGGGAATTGACTGAAAGATATCTGTCTCAAAATTATCTCCAGGATTGTGGAACTGAACTTTCTCAGCTTGCCTTTTTATCACATGAAGGTGTATATATGCTCATATGGGTGCAAGACTGAACAGCTAGTCAGTCATCTTGAACTTCCTTGTTCAGTATCTAGCATTCTTTTTTAAGAAGAGAGCTGTTTAATCAGTTGCTTTGCCTCCCAGTAGGTCAACTGAGCAAGCAGCAATTACATTGACTGAGGTGTTCATTTTCTCACTTAAAAGAGTCTGAAAAGAAAAAGTCCACCCATCCACAGCATTCACCAGAAGCATTCAACACACAGCACACTGTAAAATCTACACATATTCTACCTATTCTAGAAACCAGCTTTGTTTCTAGAAATGAGACAGATAGAGTGAATTGGGTTGTATGATAAAAAAAACCTTTAATTTAAACCTTCAGTAGAACTACACTCTCTCATCCCAGGCAAACAAACTCTTGCTTTGCAGCTAAGAATTGAAATACCCTGATACTCAGGCTCATGTTAAAATCTGGCAAAATTGTCAAAGTCCAAGTCAAGCTACCATGAACAGAACTGAAAGTGGGACCTCCATCCCACCTCATACTGGTCTGTGAAAACAGTGGAGAGGGCAACACTGATACAGATAGTCCACCTGAGCAGTCATTTACCATAAGGATTTTCTGCCAACACTTTTCAGCTTAATTTTAATGTTATGAATTTTAATTTGTGTTTCATTTTTGCTACTTTTTGTCCTTGCAAGAAGCACTAAGATAAAGTTGTTAAATAACTTAAAAAAACTTTAAAAAATAAGAACATTATCTATATCCTCAAATTCCCTTTATGGTTAAATCATTTTTACTTGAATTTTGAGACAGATACCATTAAGTTTTTCAGCAGTATGTATCAAGACTGTCACCAAAACATCAAAACATAAGACTATCTCTTAATAAGGTGACTCACAACTTTGGCTTGATAAACAAATTCATCATTACTGTAAAGTTATAACACCAAATGTAAGCTGCAGCAAAAAGAAATACCTCAGAATGGAAACTATTATCCAAATTATAATAAAGAGGATGGTGTTGTGAATATTTAGAAACTTTTTCACATACTTTGAAACTTGTCACTGATTTTACAAAATGATTCTAATCTGTAAGGATAGATCCACACCAGTGAAATTGAAACTTAACGTATTACAGTTTGAAAAACAAGGATTTTGATGCATTGCCAAAACAAATTATTTTGACTTGCTTTAAAAATATATGGAGGCTCCTCCAAGTATTATCATGGATAAGTGATTATTTGACTTGCAGGTTCATATATCACTGCTCTTTGCTGTCAGTATGAAAAATAGGACTTTTTGTTTACTTAAAAAATTGAAATGCCATGACTATGCAGTTGAAAAATGAGGCGGGAAAAAGAGAGTGTCCTCCCATTTTTTAAAAATATATTTTTTTATTGAAGCAAAAGAGTTAGGAGGAGAGAGACATCATGTGCACTCAGGGAAGCAGACTGGTCTCTATTGGCACAAGAAAAGGCTTAATAGTGATGGGTGAGTCATTGAAGGCAAAGTAACCAGAACCAAGTATGGACCTGATGACAACAGGTGTCAAAAATTAAAGTTTCAGCCTACAGCAGTCCTACCTTTGAATCTCAATAGATACATAATTAATAAAGACATGATGAAATAAGATTCATGTTTCATGATAGAGTGGGAGTCCCCAGTCAGGATGCATCTGTTAATAATAAAATAATCCATTCTGGAATGAGAGTTTAATAATTCTCATTCATGCTTTAAATAGTAGATTGCAGCAATAAATCAGCATTATGATATTAGGGGGTACAACTTATGAAATATATCATTTCTGGCATTTCATTTACTGTAAAATATTTTTTAAAATATTCCCTAATATTCATTCTCAGAAGGAGATTGATCAAATTATCATGCAAGCACTAAAGTGCAGCCTGCATTAATCTTAATTTTTTAATTTTTAAAGGCTTATGAAAAGTAATTTAGGTGTTGTGATGGGAGGAGAGATTATTTTGAAAGATCCTTAAATATGTGGAATAATAAGGGATGAGTGTGTCCATACGTACATTACACACACGTTGAGACCCTCTCCTGTAGCTGTGAAATATTTGCAGTTTCTATTCCAGACCTGAATGACTGGGTCTACTTCATACTCATAAATGGTTTATTGCAGGATAAGTTTGATACATTTTATGGTAGTAAGTTTTACATTTTGATGATTTGTTTCTTCCATTGTTTCCTATCAATTTCCTATAGAAAATTTCAGGAAATATCTATATTGAAAATCTTATTTTGCTTATTCGTATTGCTGAGGTAAAATTGCCACTAATTATCTATCTATCTATCTATCTATCTATCTATCTATCTATCTATCTATCTACCTATCTACTATCTACCTATCTACCTATCATCTAAAAGCTGCATTGAAGGAGGTACTGACATTTCCAAGCAAGGAGGTTTATTTTAGGAAGCCTCAAAGGCAGACAGAAATGAGCAATGCTCCTATCAGATGGCAGGACTCACAATAAAAGAAGCCCATGATGAATATGTATTTCCCACCAAGGAAGACAGTTAAATCCTCTACATGGATCTCCTCCAACAATGAATAGCTGTAATTTTAATGTCTACTAAACTCACTCCCGTATCCAAGAATAGGTCATGTTTCTAAAGCTAAGCAATTAATGGTTCTTCCAAACTAGTGATTGAAACCAAACAAACCACAATGAGAATTATGCAATGAAGCAGTGTGAAGAAGAAGGAAAATTCCAGAAAATTGAAAAAAATGGCAGAAAATTATTTCTTCTACCCACTTTCTTCTGATTATCTTCGTAATTATTCAGAAAGATTGTCTGAATCTGTCACAAGTTATACAAATTTGTAGTTATGCTGGATTTTTTCCCCCAGTATATTTTTTTTCTCCACAGTTGAATTTGATTATAGCAATTAAGTAGCTTTCAATGTTAAAGAAACATTTTTATTATTACTCATTTGTTACATAATACATGTGAAGACCAAAAGGGTACTTACAAACAAAATGTGAAAACTCCTTCTCATGCCTTTTTCCTGTCACACAATATTGAAACATTGATAGTCTGAAAACGTTTGTCCAAAGGTATTGCAAGAAAATATGTTTCTGACAAAACTGACTCAGAGTTAAACACACAGGAGAATCTCATTTTTTTTGCTGAAGAATAAATATATAACCCTTCTTAGAAGGTTAGCTGATCACTAAGGGCATTAAATCAGAAATCTCCCAGTAGTGCAGTACAAATGAGATGAGAAGAAGTATTTTTTGCTCACATACATGTTTTCCTTGGCTGTTTATGTTTGTTTTTTCTTGAGATGTATTCTGAAGGATTTCTTCCCTGCAATTCTGAAGATCCATCCCATATATATTTTGGGGTAATAGAGAACGGGAACAATTGATCAAACCTGGAAAGCTGGTGAAAAGTGAAATAATGGATAAAAGAACAGCTGCCTGGCAAGTATTTCACGACACTGAGACCAAGGTTTTTTGTAGCAATAGAAGAAGATAGAGAGATAATATATATTGCATGCTCTACCAGATAGTTATAGTGAATTCACGGAACATATAACTGTGTTTAGTTACTCATCAAAATCTAGGGAAAAAAAAAAAAGAAAAAAGAGGAAAAATTTTGAGAGAATTGTACTACATACAAGATTACAATAATAGATAAATGAATTAACATCACTGAACAACATGCCATAGACTTTCTACTACTCAGAGCTTGTGGAGATAAACTGAACATAATGTCTTACATAGCAGGGTTTATAATTGGCCCCTAAGTGTGATAGAAAGAACTTCACAAAAACCAATGTTTACCAAAATACTAGGTCAGAGCTATGCTATTGGAAATAGAATAACAGTGATGATCTCAACAAGGCAATGCAGATTTAGCCATTATGACCACACACTTATCTAAGTAATTGCTTACTTATCAAAGAGAAGATTACACCCAGTAAAACTATATTCTTTATCCATCAGGAACATCAAAAAAAATTGCAGTTTATCTGGATCTTCCTTAAATTGTTCTTGTGGTTTAAAAAAATGCAGAAAACAAGTTAAGTTTTCTCAGTTTTCTTAACCGCATAGGAGGAGCAAAATGAACTCAAAAAGTAAGAATACTTTCAAGGTGTTATTCTTCAGACTTTATCTATGAAACAGTCATTCTTAAGGGGTAGAAACAAACTCCAGGCATCAGATGTCATCCAGTAATCATTTAGAAGCTGTCTCACTTAATATGCTTCTATCATCCACAGTATGGAAGCTCATATTCTTTTAAAACAGACAGGTTTCAAGTGGAATTATTTGGGACTGACAAGAGAAGACATATATATCACAGATATGCATACTGTGCATGTTTCATTACCAGGTTTTTTGATTAAAAAAAAAAAGAAAACAAAAAACTAAAAACAACTAAAACACTAACACCACCCCTCAATTCCTTCAGGAAATATTCATAGCTTCTGCCTCTGAAGGTCAATGTGCTTTTATTTATAACCATTAATATGAGCCAAAATCTTTTGCATATCACATTTGTGGACTTAAATTAGCCATTGCTGGTAGGTTCTGAAAAAAAATAAAGAAATAATTGATTCTTAAAGTATTTCTGTTCTTCCACATCAATAGCTATCACTTTCAGGTTTTTGTTAATCATGTGCTATATTACATTTACTAGAAGTATTACAAATTTCATGCTTTAAATATAAAAATATTAATTGTTCTTGGTGGGTTGTATCAAATGCTGCTTTGAAAGGTAGTCATGGTTATCTTAAGATATTGTAGGGATCCTGACAGAACGACTACTAACCATGAAGGAGTTCATGATCCACATAACAGTTAACTTGGGTAAGACTATGTCTGTTCTGCATTCAGCTGTGTGTACATGATGGCCTTTTGGCCTCTGTTGTGCTGCACAGATCCCTTGGTAACAGGATAAACTCAGCACATTGCAACAGAGGAAGCACAAGCAACTCCCAATAGGAAGCAGTGACAGCCTTGCCTTTGTCTACAAGTTCTCTAAGAAATTCCTGTGTGAATGGCCATTTTGTTTTGACTGTAGAAATTACACAGAGTTGTTTCCTCAAAACAAAATGCCGTAATAGCTCAACTGACTGAAAGAGGATTAAACCCTGCTATAGAAGGGGACTGCATAGTATTCAGTGTGTGGGTTGAAGGCCTATCCAATGCTGCACCACCCAGACCTACCAGCATTCAAAGAGACATGAGTTTATGTATACTGTTCTTTTCTTATAATATTAGTTGTAATAAATAGTATTTTATACTATATCGTACTTTGTCTAAGTGCTTTTCTTAACTAAAATCATGGTGGATCATAACCTCCCAGTGGGAAACAGATACTGGGTCAAAATTCCAGGTGGAAGAAACCTTCCTTATAGAAAAGAAAATTATACCTTGATCTATAGTAAATGGACTTACAGCTTGTAGAAATGAGAGTTTTTTTCATGCCACTCTAAAAGGACTTAGGGCTAACATGGTGGAAAAAACTCTGAAATTTTTACTTGAAGTAAAATAACACTTTAAGAAAATCAATGTTTATCTTACTGTCTACTTCATCTCTGTCATCCATATTGTAAAAAATGCTAATAATTGACAACTCCAGGAGAAGTCCAAGGGAAATGTAATTATTCAAGTTGAAGCCCTTTTTGTTGATTCTATTAACTATGAAAATATGAAAATATATATTCATTAATGAAAAATTAATTTTTTCTTTATCGGAAAATACTTCATAAACAACAAATGTGTTGTAACCAAGTCCTTTGCAGTGGCAATGGTAAATAACAAAGATATTGAAATATTACACTAGAAAGAGCTAATGAAAATGGTAGATTTATTATATCTGTTTTCACCCTCAGGATAAGGCTCATTAGTGTTAATAACACTTTTCAAAGTCTGGATATTGTACCAGAGATGAACAAAAAGTTGTTTATATAGATGTTCTAAGCAACAAATGTAATTTTCGAAAATAATCCCATATTCATGCATTACTGCTGACCAGGGTCATTTTGCTGTCACTGTTAGAGCAGAGTAAAATAATTGTTATGTACATTTTTCAGCAGTTAGAAACAAGTGGCAGTAGAAAACCCGTATATGTTTATTCTTAGCATGCTATTGTTTACTCTTTGTGGATACTTCTACTGTGCAATAAAACCTTTAATTAACTAGGCCTAGTGCTTGGCTGTGTGTGAGGAGTAATGCTGCATATCATAGTATATTGTAAAATAGAGCAAATGTAAATACACAGTAGATTTTCCAGTAAAGACTGAGGAAGGGCATCATGTTTAGGAAATAATCATCAGATCCACCTTCAAAGCCAAGGACTGAATGTCACTGAATGTAATAATAAGTTGATGGGATTCATTTTGAAACTAATGAAAAATGTGATAAAGGGAAGAGAAAGTAATTCAGATTGAATGCCCAGCAGTTATATCATTCATGTGAGAATTCTCACAGACAGTATGGAGATACCTACCTAGACTTTTAATTATTTTTGTTTTGTTGAATACAGGAAAGATGCAACTGCTCTACTAATCCACAGTACAGAATGGGACACTTGCATGTATGGGGTACCTTGCCTTTCTGTCAAAGCTTTATAAACTAACTAAAACATGGAAGTTATCATTGTTTCTGAGAGATTTAAGATGATCTGCAGCACAGAATTCTTTTGCTGTGGTTTTCTAGTCATTAAAATAGTATAAGCTTGTAGCGTGTCTTTCTTAACCTGTTTTGTTTCACAAACATGACCACAGCTAGGAGAGCATGTAATTCTGACAATTTCTAGAAAAATGATTTCTTACAATTCAGTTCGTTTCATGTATTTGTGTACCCTGTAATTTAAATGCTGACAGAGACATTCTCTTTATTGTTATGCCCTTTTCATGCCTGTAGGTTTTGAAGTGTATTATCAAAAATATTGAATTTATTGTCAAAGAAAGGACTATTTTCTTAAGTTGATAGGACTGTATTTGAGGTAAACTGTTCCTTCATTTAGCAGATGTTGCAGTGTGGTCCCTTTTTTCAGTTCCAAGCAACAGCAATGTTGGGTGGGGACAGATCAGCCTGTTTCTTCTCAGTAATGTCAATAGGTGTTTTCTTTGTCTCTAACCCAGAGAGAAATAAGGATTTGGGGATGATTTTTTATCAGAAAGCATCTGCTTTTATAGGTTTTATGAGCTTTTCTGTTCAAAGTGTTACTTGAAGTTAATTGAAGAAATAAGAGAAAAAACAATTTAGTTGAACTTCCTTTAAATAGTCACTGGCCTCCTTTGGGGCTTAACTTATGGTCTCTGAAACTATTAAAAAAATAAAATTATGCTTTCATTAATAATGATCTTCATAGTCTCATAATTTATTTCTTGTGCTATTTAAAGAATGAGACACTCAAAGGTTACTTGGCACTTGCATTACTGTTTCCATCTCCTGTCCTGTATAGTGTGGCACCAAAGAAAGCTAAAATCGACTGCCTGGTTTTTTTAAGATATTTTACCATGTTGAAATTAAACACATTTTCAAAAGGTAGGACCCTGCTGCACACATGAATCAGTTTCTTGCACATGCAATAGACTATGTGTATAGCTACCTAGTGATTTGCATCTATGATAACTTGAACTGCTTGTACAGTCATGATAGAGTTCTCACTGAGTTGTTTATTATTTATAAATTTTGTTACAAAGTGATTTTGAAATACCAAATTAAATATAAGGGAAACAAAGTTCTTGGGTTTGTGGTAATTCTTGGCAAATGACTAAGTGTTTTTTCATGATGGTGACTACTCTGTATGGCTACTTAGGAACCTACTTATAATAAAATATACTGCAGCCTTGTATTTATCTACCCAAAAAGCATAGACTGTAATAACACCAAATTGCCTCATCTGCTCTACCAGTAGTTCTAAGCTTTGACACGGGAAGATTTTTCCAGATTATAAATCATTTTTACATCTTTATTTAACAATTTTATGACCCTTTGGTGTTGTAGCATTTTGACATGGAATATGTGGAAGTTTTGGCAAGTATGGGTCAAAAGTGATGAGATATTACATTTTAGACTGAGTGGATCTAAGCAAGATTTTCTCAGTAATATATAAATTTCCAACTCTGATATATCAAAGGAAATATAAATATATAAATTTCCAACTCTCTGATATATCTGTAAGGAAAGAGTTCTCCATGGAACTGTTAGACAAATCAATTCATGGGAAAGCTTGGGCCTTGTTTCTGTGTAGTTTTGAAGCATCAGTTACAAGTATTCACCCACATACCTTATAAAAGCAATCTGTGTATCTTGAGTATTGTGTGGCTGTATGATCACTTACACTTGACCCAAGATACATTATGAAGTATATGGTATATACATATATTGCAACTTGAGCAAAGAGAAGTCTCAAAGTTATGGCGTGAAATAAGGAACACTGTTTAGTCATAATTAGCCTACAAATACTGTTTCAGATGCTGAGGAAAGGGAAGAAAACTCGCTTTCTGTTAAATTTATATTTCTTAATTGGTTATAAAAACATAACGTAGGATAACAGTTTAGAGCTTTTTTTATATATATCTGTATGTCCTTGATTAGGCGGGTGGAAATACAGTCTCTGGTCACTGACCAAGCATTAGTGCCTTGCCTCTGAAGCTAATTCTCAGTAATGTAAAAAGTTTTGTGTTTCTGTCTTCTGGCTCTCTTGTTTAGAACCAGGGAGAAAGTGAATACTTGGCAAACCCTTGCCTTGTTTTGAAGCCTTTGGTTCAATTTTCAGTAGTGGTTTTGATTTATTGTTTTGGGGTTCTGTTTTATTATTTCTTGAACAGACATATCCACTTAATAACAAAAATGTTAACAATTCCTTGTTGAACATGACATGTACTGTCTTAAAGTAGGGATGAGGAAGATAATCTTCTCCTTCCAAAACTAAAAAAAAAAAAAAAAAAAAAAAAAAAAAAAAAATAAATATTTTAAAAAAAAAAAAAAAAAAAAAAAAAAAAAAAAAAAAGAAAAAGAAAAAGACTTGAAAGACTTGAGTTTTATGGAACATTTATAATTTCCTTTCTTTCTATTAAGTTTGCCGTGGTGCACAGGCTCCCCCATTGAGACATCTGTCTTTCGCTTTCCCTCAGGATGTAATTGCCTCTCACTTAGTCTAGGTT